>BGPR01003199.1:122566-145341 GCA_013235015.1 Araneus ventricosus
GTGAAAAGTATTTCTGTTAGCAGACTGATGTGAAAAGTATTTCTGTTAGCAGACTGATGAAAGGATAAGGCAAAGGAAATTGTAGATGCTTTGGACAGTGAAAATTTTTCTGCCATCAATTGATGGTATGGATACTTTTCGGATTTGAAACAATATAAAATTTTTAAATCTCTAAGTGATGAAGTAAGTGTCAACAAAATTGTATAAAATAAGTGAAATGCTTTACACCCTTTGGGTAAGCAGGGTCATCGTGGGCAATAAAAAAGAAAAGTTCATTATTAATTTAATATCCAACTTTTAAATGAAAATTCCAGGTAATTATTCTTTTATGAATGATTTTTTGAGTACTAAAATTCATTTTACAA
Source organism: Araneus ventricosus (assembly GCA_013235015.1). Lineage (NCBI taxonomy): Eukaryota > Metazoa > Arthropoda > Arachnida > Araneae > Araneidae > Araneus > Araneus ventricosus. The sequence goes on from BGPR01003199.1 coordinate 122,932, forward strand.
AATTAAATTAATTTACTGCACAAAGTTCATACCTTAAAAAAAAAAGAATACTTTATACAAATTTCAATGTTTCTAGTCTAGCAAATAAAATAAAAACAAAAAGTGACAGAATGTATTATATTATGATTGTTTTTTAAATACCGAGAGAAATTTTCCATGTCTTCATTTATTGAATATTATTACCAACAACTGAAATTTTCTGCTTTCTTTCAGACCATAGCGATGAGATGCATGTAACCCCACCCAATGCCCCAGCTGCAAGAGCACCTTTTATGTTACCAAGACAACATCAGTTACAGGGAGATGTAACTCCAGGAAGAAACAATCCACAATCTGCTGGTGACGGAGGAAGAGGACCCAGATTTCGACCAATAAGGCCAATTGAAGGCGGAAGAGGAGATGGTGGAGGTGGTGTTTTGCCTCTAGCAGAGTTGTTGAGGATCCGTTTTTTAAATCAACAGCAGCAGCATCAAGGTGGTCAATTTCTAAGACCTAGAGGTCAAAGGCCAAACCCAGAACAGTAATCATTGTCAACTATTTTTATGTTTACATTCATAAACTCATTTTTTAGGAACTTGTAACGTATGTAACATACTCAAACTCTTAAACACATGTATGAATACAGAATGTCTCAGAAAATGTAACTGAACAATAGATATATCCAAAATTAAATTGTAAAATAAAGGTTTTGATTAATACAAAACGATATTTATGTGAGTTTCTTAAATCATGACATGATAGCTTATTAGCATATTCATAGAAGTGTCACTTTTTACAACATTGAATAAATTGCTATTCTCTGATGTACAAAACTCGTATTATAATAGAGGAAAAGCATATGTAAGGTATAAGAGAGAGTTTAACAGAAGGAAATGGTATGCTATCAGGGAAAAAAGCAATATTTTCATTCAATATTATATGGACATTTTACCTATAGTTTCTGAAAGAATTGAACCATAAAGCACATTGCCTCCAAAAAGTTAAGCATCATTCATAAACTGCTTAAAATTTTGGGATAAATATGGCAGAATTAATACAGTGTACTTGAAGAATAATCAGCACAGAAGTTGAAGCCATGGACAATTATACATATTTGCATCGCTTCAATTCTTGCCTTTTTTAAAAGTTAATTTTGAGAAACAAAATAATTAATGTAAAACAATATGCTTATTACATGTTCGCCTTGAAATAGGTTAGTTTTTAGAAAAGAAAATTTAATTAAATAATACAAGTTTTTTTAAGAAATTAATTTTAATTAAAGAATTTAATACCAAAAATAATTTACAGAGCTGTAACTAAAAAATTAAAAATATTGTGCAGTTTATGGTTAAAATAAATATACATGAAAGGAAATTATTTTCACATATTTATTTACAAGAACAATTGTAAATTATAACTAAAATTAAAAAGGCATAATTTAATATTATTTATTAGTATTATTAAAATAAGAGCACATAAATAATAATATGCTTCAAGATTATTCAGAATAAGTGAGTGACTATATTTCTGAGACAAACTGTCTACCAAACCAATATATATAAGCATGAAAGAGATTATACTTAATCATTATATTTACTTATTATATTCAGTTTGCTATGATGTTTTTAAATATGTGAATACAGTCATTGGCATTCTTTTAGAAGCAATGTTCCTTCAAGATCCTATTTTAACCATAAACAGCAGTGAAACTGCTTGAAGAAAAGTGCCACAATTCAATAAACTTGTGACTGGAAGGAGACATGCTTTATGTTACTGAGCATAGCCATTGTGAGACAAATGACACTGTAAAACAGGAGGTGTTACTAAAGTTCTCTGTTCTGAATAAAATGTTTTGCAATTATTTATATGTTTTTATATAAATTAAGGAAACTGCAATAAATTATTGACGAAAGATTAAAATGTTGCATACAAAATTAATTAAACTACTAATCAAATTTATGCACTGAAAAAAGTAAAGGACTACAGTTCTACAATGCCTATACATGAGTTGCCCCTGGATGCAAACAGCCTGGGCTTTCACCCAGTATGTTACAATATTTTGTGATAAAAATCTATCATAAGGTTTAGTTAAAAGGCATGAAAGCAACAAATCCATATGTTTATGAAGAGAGGAACTGCTGCGATGTTAGAATTCGATAGAGAGAAATAATCCCAAGACAAAAGGCAAATTGTCTGCTCATCATCATTCTATGGTAGGACCACTATTTGGCAAAGAAGTTCCTCTTCTTCTAGACAGCTCCGTAACATTAGTAGCTAGTAAAAAGGAAAAGGTTTCTTGATAAAATGTGTGCCAAGAATTCGATGGAGACTGATCCGTACATTAGATTTCCCACAGTTTATCTACTATCCACATGTGAACACATACCTAATCAAAGATATTGGTGAAAGCCAGCAATGTAGCAGTACTTTTTTTAAAAAGAAAAATTGTAAATTACCTTCTAAAAACAGCACAATCTTCGTCTCATTCTTATATTCCAAAATATGACAGTTATTTCAAATAAATAAGAGTAATAAGCCACAGGCAAGTGATGGCAGGAAGGATATAGTTTCAACATATATTTTAGTGCCTAGATAAAGCAATTGAGTATTTGAAATATTAATATACAAGGTGTCCCAATAAAGTGGAACAAGCATTTATTTCCTTAAATATTTATCCTACACATGCATACTTCCAATTGCAAAGTTCCATCAAATAAGGTGAGAATTGTAAGAAAACACTTTGAATACTAAGGGGATTGATAATAAAAGAGCATTCCAGCACTGCTTAATTTAAGCAGTGGTGGTGTCTCAAAATGAGCAGTGCCAGAAAGCTCTAAAAGCAGAACCGGAATGCTGTAACCCGAGAGACAAAAATTGCGCTACTTTAAGGACATTTTCTCGCTTTTTTTGTTATTTATTTCTCGGAAAAAAAAAGCAGTGCGCTCCACTACACCCCGGAATTTAAGACTATACCACTGGTGGCAACATCAAAGTTCCATTTGGCGCCGGTGACCAACTACATACGCTGTTTGCACATTTTTAGAACGTTATGGTTTAAAACAGTTTTATTTTTACAATAATTATTTGCTCAGACTTTAAATTCTCATCTGATATTACTAACTTTTCTTTAATTACAAAGTGGCTTTTGTAAATGAACAACGGACTATTTTGTTTCTTTTTCCCAAAGAGAAATATTCCTTCAAGAATGTTGCAAATTTCAAGGAATCTATATTTATAATGACAGAATAAGTATGATTATTAATGATAAAGAAAAAACAAGTAAAAATTTGCAATATATTGAACAAAAGAATTCCCAAATACATCTCTACTAATAATAAAAGAGAAAATGTGTGTGTGTGTCTGTTGGCGGTCTACAGAACATACCGTTGAACTTCAAGCTACCAAATTTGGTACAGGTATACTTTGGAGGATGGGAAAGTACACCTCGGAACCATTTTTTTCAATTTTTAATCAAATTTTAATTATTTAAAAATTAAGCAAATTTTGAATGTTTGCGGCCATATTTTCGTGAATACCTTCTGAAAGAACTATTGCATGATAATGATTTTTATACCACTTTAAAGTGCAAACAATTATCTTTCCAATGATATTTAGTTTGAGTACTGTGCGATAATTACATTTAATTTTACAAGGTTTTAAATTGTCATTAACTGCGGTCAAGGTCGCTCAAGGAGATTCTTTCTCTTTTCAACCAAAGGTAGGGAGGAAGGGCGGGGGGACGCCGCTAAGCGGTCATTTGTCAACAATGAAAGGGCAGCCATTGTTAGTCATTTGCGATTAGAAAGAAAGGATTTAAAAAGCTCATCTCGCAATAAATAGGAAAATAGCGGTTGAAGCAACAGGAATGCTTTTCTGAATTAAGTATAAAACCTTTTAATGATAAAGATAAAGGTGATATTTTAAATTCATTACAATTGATTAATTTCCGTCCAAACTTTTTTGCACACTTTTTGCGTTAATGCAGAAAAAATTATTCAAATATAATTACTTTCTAAATGTATTACACAAAATAACTGACTAAAATGTTGACACAAAATGCAGATCAATACTTTTTACAGATCATCAGTAATGTAGTCTGTAATAAGATTAAGAGAGCTGTTTTGTTTATAAGGAATAAGAAAGTAAAGTCGGATACGAAAAGAACGCGGGTTAAATGTCTATCACAATTTGAAGTTAAAAATTACTTTGTTAAGGGAACCAGGAATATAAAAGTACGCATAAGAGATTCATTTGAAATAACATTCCCGGCGAACAAGCTGGTCGCCGAAGGCTGCTAGTATTGTCGTATTGCTGGGTGTGTGAATATTTTTAAGTGTCATTTGAGTGTTTTATCTTTTAAAAGTCGATAAGAATGTAATTTTTGAGCATAACAGAAATAACTATCTTATGGGATTATCAATGTGTTTTTTACTTTCTCGTACACGAAGTATACAAAGAGAAAGTATTGTAATCGTCAAAAAATTCGAACTTGAGATTTTGACAAATCTCCACGTTTTAGACCTCTCCGAGTCCGAAAAACACAATTTTGGAATTACGTCTGTCTGTGAACACGATAACTCAAGAGCTATTAGAGCTACGGGGATGAAATTTGGTATGTGGTCTTTAAACATAATTTGTAGGTTTCTTTCAAATTTTGGACAAAATCCGTCAGCGGGAAATCTGTCTGTATGTATATCCGCAGTCATGTGAACACTATAACTCAAAAACTTGAATAGCTAGATGGATAAAATTTGATACAGTTTTATCGTCATGAATGTAGGTCGATATAAAATTTTGGGCCAAGTCCATCAACAGGTTGACTGTCTGTTGGTCTATAATTTTACTTTTGAAATAAATCCGTCATCTCCACGCACATGCGTACTGGACGCAATCTTCTGTGCATGATAATCAGAGGCTCCTGCTTGGTGCATATTTTCTTCCCTTTTGGCTTCTTTTTCTCCTTTTTGGCGAATTCTGATCCTGCTCGGATTACTGCATTTCCATTTGTTTTGTTGTTTCAATGTGTGCTGGAGAAACTTGTTGCGTTCTGGGAATAGAGCAGATTCGAAATTTTTATCCGAGCGAGCTTGCGGGGAATTAACTTAATTTCACTTATTATTTTTTTTTTATCTCCACTGCGTTTGGGGTTTTAGCTTATTTTTTCCCTACATGTGTTAGGAGTATACGAGAAAGTTTAGGGGAGACCACTCCCGCTGGTTTATATTAGCATGCAATGCGCTTATTTTAAAGGCATGGTTTCAAAGTGTAATGAAGAAAGCCTGTAATTCTTTTGATAACGATGCTACGCACGATTAATGTAAACTCTAGTTTGGTCCTATTCTAAGTAGTATGACGACATAAATTTAATGTGCAAGTGTAATCCAGATAAACATTTAACCTGTTTAATAAATGCTAATTTTATTTTAACCTTATGTCTCATTGCTTATTTCGACTGCATTATTGTTCATTGATTTATTGAGGTGGATTTGGCTGAAACTGAGGGTTAATTGCAAGACTATAATAGACAAAGATTACTATAATTTCAATTTGTAATTTGATCACATTTCTTAAAAGCCACTATACAATCCATTATTCCATTAATCAGAAAATGCAATAAAGACATTCCTAATTATAATAGACGATTTAAATTCCTAATGTATATATGAACTTCGTAACGTAAAATCTTCAATTTTAAAATATCATCTAACAACTTAAAGAACTGTTGCAAATTCATTACATTGCTCAGCTTCAAGTTAACATAAAATAATAAATATCAATATGATACGAGTCGTTCAATAAATATATATATGTAAAATATAAAGTTGATTGGAACAGTAGTCATCTTGAAAAGGAGTTGCAGTCATTAAAATCCAATAACCTATTATTTGAAGTCTGCTATTATTCTTATAATGGATGAAAGAGAACTTTTAAAATTTTCAGAAGGTATTTTAGGCAAGTCCAAACCATAGCCAGTGGTGTAACAAGGAGGGGGCGGCACTTTTATAATTAAGAGCAGCAGCATTAGTTCAGTCATTGTGTACTTAAAAATATATAACTAATGTAATTAAATCGTATTTTTTCTCTTTTGTCAGTCAATATATGAAAAAAAGACTGGTGATGGACGGACGATTTCGCAAGCTATCTGCACAGAGCAAGAACGTCAAAAGATGAATTACATTGCTAATAAAAAAAAATGTCCTGGAATTTATTTTTTTTATTTTGAGGTTTATGCGCCCTATGTAATCTATAAAGGAAGGGTGGCATGTTGCAAGTTCGCCCCGAGCGGCAAAAGTGGTAGCCACGCTAATGACCATAACCATTGTTTAAATCTTGCTCAGAAAGCGATGCGAATCACAAAGAAGTGCCTAAAAGTAAGACGAGTAAGTTGGAATCGCGGTCACAGCTTTTATGCTTTTGAAACGGGGGAATCCTCGGAGTTTAGTCAGCAACGTTACGGGGTTTGCAATGCTAGACGATACGAAAGTTTTATATTGGGCAGTGGAAGCTACAGTAATCAGATAGTGAGGGGTTCAGGGAAAATGAAAGATTCATGAGATTTATAAGTAGAAGCACTTTTACCTTTGAAATAGAAGTAGGAGTGTGTCTATTTTTTAAAAAAATTAAGTGGCCTTGGAAAAAATCATCATGGTTTTTCTCTTAAACATGTGGTTGAATGTAGAAAACGATGCTGAATTCTGTATGAGAAACATTTATTTGCTGAAAAAATAGTAGAATATTGCAACATTCGCTAAAACTTGAAAATATCTAATTGATTGGGTAAAAAAAAAAAAAAAAAAAACCATTAAGAACGGGTAAAGATGAGGTTGAAAACTGGGTTCAAAGAATGTAAAGAAAATTTGAGGAAGGAATGTATGGCTGTTACAGGTTTTATATACAGGGTATCCCAAAAAAGTGGAACAAGTGATTATTTCCTTAAATATAGATCCTAGACATATACTTCCAACTGCAAAATTTTATCAAATAAAGTAAGAATTTGTATGAAAATATTTTGACTTCCGAGAGGATTGATAATAAAAAGTTACAAAAAGTTAAATTTTTATACGGCCCCGTAGTGCAAAAATGTCAATTAGTAAAATATTTTTCTTCCACTCATCTATTCACTTACAAAGTTTCACACTTGTATCTACAAAACTTACTGAGTTACAAGAAAAATTTATTGACTTAGACCACTTTTACATACCTCTCACTGTTGCTTGATCCAGTCTTTCGATGTACATTTGAGGGATAATATACATATATCAATAAGTTATTAAAAGGGCGAAATCAGGAAATAACAATGTAGTTGTTAACTCTTGTTAAATCTAAAATATAGTCAAATTATACATTAACTGAAATATTTACAAAAATAGTTCATCTTGCTAATCTTCAAAAGATATCCACTGAGATATGTCAGCAGTGAAGAAGTGCTCAGAAACAAGAAGTGTTTTAAAAATATTACTAGAATACAATTGAAATTCAATTTTTCAAAAATAGCTTTATCTTCAAATAGTCAAAACTTGTAGTTGTAATAATCTGAATTCTATTTTAGAAAATTACAGTACTTTTTTTTCGGTGAGTGACTTTTAACAACAGTAAAAGTTACGTAGTAACCAGCTAAGTTCCCACTGAGGCAACATAAAAGTGAATCACAAACCTAAAAACAGCCAATGAAAAAGAAATCGAAGAAAAACAAATCAACGCAAAAGCGAACCTTGGGTGAGATTGAAGAGGAAAAAAAAAGAACATTAGAGTTGGCCAAGAGCCAATCAGGAACATCCGAAAATCCAGTTCTGACTAAGTTGAAAGGGAGAAAGACAGCTATTGGCCTTCGCTCATTATGTCACTTATTTATATGCAATGAGCGAATTTTGGTTCTTTCCAAAACTATTTAGTGAGGAGCCCCGTCCTATGTCTGTATTACCTTTTCATTCATTTTCAGTCTTATTTTCTCATTTTTAGATTTTTTCGTTGGCAAACGAACTCTCAGAATGGAGAAGTAAGCAAATAAGAATAAAAACGAAAATACGAATTTTTAAAATAATTTTAGTAAGTTCTGCAAACCCAAAGGACGAGTCACCACTGCCTTTAGGTAAAACTTAATAATACGCGCAATGCTGAGAGCAAATAATTTAAAACTCTTATCCGATATTAGGTTATTTTCCTGTTTTATATTAAATTTTATTTTCTGAAGTTGTTCTTTCATTCTTTATCAAGTCGACAGTTGCAACCATCTACCATTGAGACTGAGTAACAGTATGTGCCATTGGCAAATTTTCAATCCATGATGATTGGACGATGTACTACTAGACAAATATTTGCAATTCACAGCTTTTATCTGTTGAATAAATTTGCATTTCTGCAAGAAACGTATCCATATAAATTTGTGAGCAGCCTCTTTTAATTTAAAAATTAATATATCTCTGAAAGTTTTGCAGATAGAATCGTGAAACTTAATTTATACATAGATGAGTGTAAGAGGAACATTTTACTCATTGACACTTTTGCTCTATGGGGAACGTATAAAAATTTAATTTTCTTACCTTTTTATTTTCAACTTCCACAGAAGAAAGTGTTCACACAAATTCCTATCTTATTTGATGAAACTTCGTAATTGGAAGTATATGTCTAGGTGCAATATTTAAGGAAATAAATGCTTGTTCCACTGTTTTGGGACACCCTGTATAATAAGAATGAAAAGAGAATCTAAAAATCATATCAAAATATTATGTCATTGCTAATATTTAAGAAAGAAACACAATCATTTATAGCATATCCAACCAATTTCATGCAACACATAATGCCGGGGTTATTTAAAACCCTACATATCCATGTGCAAGATATCAAACTTTTAAGAATTTATAGATTTTAACTTAATACTACTAGAATTTCAAAATGTTTTTAAATTGTAAGCTGACGAGATGGCGAAGCTACCGGGTATTCCGGGCAGTTTCTCAGGGGAAGGGGGTAAAGACTAGGTTTACAGTTAGTCTGCACCATTTTCTTGAAAAAGAAGCTTTTTGTCCCATTCCTAATATTAGTGGCCTATGGCCAAGTGAGTTTTCTCTGAACCAAACTTCAAAATCCGAACTTTTACATCGCGCCAACATATCGACTTTGAGGCACCAAATATTTGGTGCAAGCTCCACATGATGTATCTTCTGAGGATAGGGACTCAAACTTGCGATTTTTGTTTACAAAGCCTCAGATAATAAGCTAAACTCCTCTACTCTGATCATCAAAATTAAAAGGACAAACTGAAAAAAACCATTCACAAATTTTTACGAAGATTGAATTACATAATTCTAAAATATTTTCTATATATTCTGTTATTACAATTATTAATTACAATACTTCAATTGGCCTTCAACAAATTTCAGACCAATGGCGATGTTCGATGCTGGGTGGAAAAGTTCAACTTCTCCAGTATTTAACGATTTTAAAATACGTTTTTTAATCGGTAATTACAGTAATAAAATTGAAATCAGACACACTTTTAGCGATCACCAGTTGTATATTTCTGCTGCCTTTCATAAAACAGTTCGTTTATATAAACAGGGCGCTTCACAACAATGTGTACAAAATTTTGATGGGGTTACAGTGCTCAAAGACGATACAGAATCATATTGATATGCAAGGTCGGAAACGGCATCTTCAAGGTCGGAAAAGGCAAATTAAATGAAGAACCCCATGCTATAAATAGCTTGCAGTAAAAGTTCTAGTCCGGTACTTTCAGGACCTCACTAACAGGTCTAAACCTCACGAATAAACGGACGGAGTTACAAAATATTTCTGGAGGATGTGTTGATAAAAATTTTGCTTGAACAATAAGTTCCGCAAACGTTAACGCAGTGAAATGCAGTTCCAGTACATTGTAGTCTCAATTTTCATGTTTTAAGTCCGTAACACTAAAACATGAAATGTGGTCAACAGGGTAACGGAGTTGGTGACCAATACACTAGCCAACACGACAGTAGCGGCGATTGGATGGCAGAAACTTTATAGACACCTAAATGTACACCCGGGAATATAAGGGGTAGACAACAAAACTTAAAAATATAGTTACAAAATTAGTTCGATTTCCCGGACACTATTGCTTTTAACAACTGCTAGTTTTAGGAAGCAAAAATGAAATAAAAATTTAATTTTTTCAGCCAAAAATGGGAATGAGGACGACGACCGCCACCATTGCGACGCGAATGCAGAATATATCTTGCATTGATTACTTTTTCTGCTGTCGCCTTAAAAAATTCCCGCACGACGTTATTATGGACAGTGTTGAGGATATTGGCACTCGCATATTTATAGTCGCTACCTCACTCAGTGACGTAGCGACCGGGGGGGGGGGGTAGGGAAAAACAATAATGCATTTATGTGACTTTTTAAAATTAAATTTCATAAAGGGGCAAAAAAAAATAATAATGCCCTGACCTGGGCGCCATTAACCCTTGCTAAATCAATGATGACGACTTGTGGCGACAAAAACATATTATGCCAGTTACACAGTGGCGTAGCAAGGGGGCGGTCCGCCCCGGGAGGCACTTAGAAAAGGGCTGCAAAATCAGACATGCAGGAAAACAATTTTATAACTAAGAAGAGCAGCGACACTACTTCAATCATTGTGTACATAAAAAAATATATCCATTGTAATTAATTTATATTTTTCGTCTTTTTCGGTAAATTGCTGGTATGTGAAAGAAAGACGCGCGGTTTCACAACCTATCAGCAGAGATCAAGGGAGTCCAACGACAAAGTGCGTTATTAAATCAATTTTCCCCCTGGAATTTATTATTTTATTTTAAGGTTTATGTAACTTGTAAAGGAAGGGCGGCATACTGAAAGTTCGCCTCTGGGCGGCAAAAGTTGCAGCTACGCCACTGCCCTCGCTAAGCCACCGCACTCTAAAGTTGCTCCACAATGTTAAGCGTATATCACACGGAGAGCTATCGTACGCTGTTTTCGTCAGCATGAGCGCAGCGCCACTTACCAAAAAAGCTTGTAGCACGTGACACATTGAGACAACCGGCCAGACAGGATTTCGGTCATCGTTGGGCCGTCAAAGTTACACCCGATTGGTTTGAATTATCGCTGCTGAAGATTTTCCGTCAGCATCGTGTGCATTTTCAGCCGGTTGAATACAGTCCAAGATTTCCGTCATCTTGTCTGACCGGTCACGTGCTACAAACTTTTTTGGTAAGTGGCGTTGCTCTCATGCTAACGAAAACAGCGTACGACAGCTCTCCGTGTGATATACACTTTAGTGATTCTATCTATGTTCGGATTCTGTCAGGCATGTTTTAGAGCTTGTGGGTGCAACTTTAAACACATCCTGTGACTTATGAATTCATCAAACAGTACATATTGTTATCTCTTGTGCCTGCTCATTTCTCGCGTTCTCTGCCCGCTAGCATACGACAATAACGCTAATGAACCTGCGATATCGATTCACCATCATTGAGTCCTTAAGCCCTTTTGAAGTATGCAGAAGCTTAACTGAAATGCCCATTATATATCTCGAAACCGGATAAGGTAAAAAAATTTTAGTTGCATTAGTGTATAATTTTAGAATCGATATTGTATCGGAATTTATTTTATTTAACATTTTAAATTTTTTTTTTGTATACAAAAATAAGATTTTTATTTTATAGTATAAAATATACATGCTATGCAATATTACAAAATCGGTGTATGTTTAGTTACAAGCTATATTCATAATTTTATTTTTAACATATTCAAAATTATAATTAAATAAATTTTTTAAATTCAAATTCAAATAAAATCGGTATAATAAATTTCTAGGCTGCCTTAGATCAATGGCGCCCCTGCGGATCTGCCCAATTAGCCCACTGGATAAAACGGCCCAGAACAGAAAGTACCGAAAGAGATACAGTAAGGTTATGAAATAGCACATGAATCATAATGAAGAGTATCGTGAAAACATTAAAAAAACCCAATTATTTGTAAATTAAAAGAATCGTCGTTATTTGAATTGCTACCTCAGAGCTGATTAAGCCATAAATACAATGACAGGCAGGGCCGGCCTTAGGAAGTGCGGGACCCTACTGGAAACAATTTTGGTTTCTGTGTTACCCAGCCATTTATCCCAAACCATAAGAACACACACACATATACATACACGCCCACAACGTTGGACTTACGGCGACCAAATTTGGCACAATGATGGATTAGCACAAGAGGGAGCCAATGGCGTAAAAATTATTTTAAAATTCGAATTAGATTATTTAATTAAATAACGAAAATTAAGCTATTTTGAGACGTTTTTCGCCAATAACTTCTGAAATACTTATTGTACGTAAATTATTTTTACACCACCTTAAAGAGCAAAAAATTATCATTTAATAATACAAATTTAATTGTTGTACAATTTTTTCTCTAACTGTAATTAACACTTCAAAATTAATTTTAAACGCAATTTGTAACAATGTTTTCTATCGTTATAAAATCAAATGTATTGTTTTATAAAATCCTTTATTCACGTGTTTCTACCACTGTTAAAGTTAAGAAAATATTGTCTTCTTTGGTCATTGACTTTAATGTAGATTCCTTACTTCCGCTGTTATATTTCGTAGCATGCACTTAACTCCCGTTTTTATTTCGTAGCTTTTATTTTCCCTCAAATATCCAGTGACGTTAGTTTAGTTACTACGCGATGTTTCGTTCAAATTTCACAATTTTTTAAATGATCCTAATCAGCTGCGTAGCAACGGAGGAGTAATGTAAGTATAGATGCCGCAAATGCCAGTTTTAGATAAACATTACAACAAAACATGGAGTCAAAACATTACCGCATTTATGCCAGTTTTTAAAGGAAATTATGATTAGGGGGCGTAAAAATAATACCAAGCCCCGAGGGCCATTTGCGCTTAAAAGCAAATGACGACTGGGGTAAAAAAAAAATCATATTCCACTCCACAAAAAAATCATGGCGCCACTGACCATGTTGACAAAACGTTAATATGGTTTGTGCCACTTTATAGTCATATACAATAAGGAGTCGAAAAATACCATGTCCAGAGCGCCGTTTACGCAATATAAGCCTCTTATGACGACGGCCGGCCCGCCGGCAGTAGAAAAATCATAGTATGATCCGAGCGCCATTTACCCTCGGTACGCCACTGTCAGTATGTTCCTACTGAAGGGACAGCACCTAGGGAGAAAAAGAAGGAAGAAGAAATAATGTCTTTTGTATTAAGGAAATTGTGAAAATTTTAAATACACTGGTTTAGAAAACGAGTGAAAGTCTTATAGCACGAGGGGGCGATGGAAATAAATACCATAATAGCGGCTTCGCCTCTAGAACCAGACCTGGTAGCAAATAGACATAATGCATTAAATTCTCTAAATATAAAGCTAGCAACTACCAATAGTAGGGCCGTACCGAGGTGACCCTGCGCCCTTGGCGGAACTGGCAAAGTTGCGCCCCCCCCCCCTACGTGATACATTTTCATTAATTTTTCATCTCTTCTATAAAACCCCCACCCGGAAAAAACTACATTCGGCAAATATTTTTATACACATATTTAGCATATTTTATGATTTATTAAATAGGTTTAATAAAAATTACGTATTGTTACAAGCATGGAAAGTCACTTCCTAGCCATGCAAATCTTATGGTTGGGAAGAGAGTTTTACAAGATTAAGCATGGAGTGATCTCAGCGACTGTTATGGCACCCTGACCCTGGCGACAAACTTGGCGACCATTTTGGCGATTTGGCGACAAATAGACGATTCCCGAAAATGCAACCCTTTTCTCGATATTTCTACTAGGAAAGGGAATACACGAGAAAACACCATGTGACGTCACGGCCTGTCGGAGAGAATATTTAAGGGCTTCGCCTAGATCAGAGGAGCGTCTTGATCGACTGGTTGATCGCCCGGAAGCGCGAAGTCTTGGGAGTTCTATCCGCTGTTCGAGCTAATCAGCTGGTGAGCTCAGTTGTTATTGTCGTTACTAGTTATTTGCTGACTGTTTGTGTTGTTAAATATCAAAGTGCTCAACTGTCATTACCTGTGAATTGTTGTCTGTTTACATTGGTAATCTGTGCAAGAACTATTGTTTCCTGTACCTGTGTTACGTGTTTTCCTGCATATTTGTAAATAAACCTTCATTCTCCATTATCCTGCGTGTTGGACTGTTTACACCATACACCCACAGGAAGACCTTTTGCAACAGTATTCTTAAAAAAAATACTTTAATGAACTATATTCATGAAATATACTGTACACAACATGATAAATGTAAATAAATTACAAATTGCACATATTTTCAAAAAGACAGAAAATAATACAAAATCTATATCTTATTGCAGCTATTAAACATTGGCTTTTGCATAATAAAGAAAAGAATCTATTTGCTTCGCACTATGTATAGTGTATAGTATATAAATTAGAAATAAAAGAAGTTAGAGTTGAAATTAAGAGTTGAGTATATATGAGCTGAATTTTTTCAAATTTTATTGATATTAAATTACTTTTTCTAGATCAGAATATCATCTATGAATCTCTTGGTCTGCCACATCAGCAAGTTTACTTTATAAACCATTATTCTGCTTATGGCAGTTTCTGTTTGTAATTTTAATATATTTCTAACTAACCCCTTTAGAGACCAGCTCCTTTGCTTGGAATATCCTGGCTGTTAAACAATTAATACGGAATACATGACTATTTAAAATTTTACCTTTATTCTTTGATAAAAGTTAAAAATGCGAATTTAATGAAAACTGAAATATATGCGAACTTAATTTACCTTTTTCTCTCCCTGCTTTCGAAATAAAACATTTTAGTGTTAATTGTATTGAGCTAAACGTCTCCGCAAGAGACCAAACTAAACATCGGGTCCTACAATTTCAAAAGCTCTGAACTAACTGAAACCCTCCCAAGGACTCAGTGGCCGCTCACTACTTTTCTGGGAAAAATTAAAATTTTATTTCTTTCTAACTATTTATAACTATGAATCATAAAAAAAACAATAGTAGCCAGGAAAAATATAACAGAACACCACTTCATGCCCTTGCGACTAAAACCTTTTGGTTATTTAAACAGTGTGGCAGACAAAGTGGAAGAGACATCGGAAGACGCCCCTTAACCGTCTAGCAAATATGGCGAAGGAAGAGAGATGGAAAAGGTTACAAAAATACAAATCTAAAAAAATCTGGGATAATATACAAGAAAAAAAGGGGAGTATCATATAAAACCACATGCAAACAAAAACTGCAAAAAGGAAAGAAATATGAGCATGAAGTGTACAATATCAACAAACAAGAGAGAGAAAAAAAACCCAATCAAATAAAGAAGTCTACAAAAACAAACTAAAATGCGAGTGTTACAGTACATGTATGTCTGTTCTCTTGATTGTTCTTTTCTCCATACAGTGGAAGTTCTTCGGTGTGAAGTGGAGAATAGTTCAGGTGCGCTGCGACTTCGACACAAAGAAGGTGCAAAAAATTCCCCATGTCGGCTTGCAGGTAATGGAAAAGGCTTGAAGTGAAAGATGATCATGGATTTATTCGAAAAAGCTCTTGAAAATCATTAAGGTGGTGTAGCAATCGTTGGATTTTAAGTCGGGAGCCTTTGTTGGAAGCGACGTTGCGGAACCAGATTACCTCATGTTGCTGTGCCGGTTTAGTCATGTGGAAGGATGCAGTCAGAATGCACTTCGTCGCATAATGCAAAGGAGTGCCGTTTGTGTTTCCACATGGGCAATTTGCTGTCGAGGCAAGGTTAAACCTTTTCACGTACGAGGGAAATGGGCCGTGTCCTGTAAAAAACAGGATTTCTTCCCTTTTCCAGTAGCAAGGTTGAGTCAAGACTTTTGGCAGGGTGTTAAATGTCCCTGCATCTTCATCTTAACCGGTTCGGTTGCCGTAATGGCATCAGGCACGGGGACATGGGTAGGCGTTCTCTATCTTCATCTTCCCATTCTGACTGCCAGTCCTCCATTTTTTCTTGAAGATTGATTTCAGGAAGGAAAATCGGAGCCTTAACAGATAGTGGGTCTCTATCAGACTCCGCAGCTTCTTTTTCTAATCTGTCCGCCTCCTCGTTCCCGTCGTAGCCCACGTGAGCTTTGATCCAAGAAATGTGCATATGCTTATTCGTGATAACACTCTGACAGATCTCTCTAGCTGTTGTGTTTCTACTTCTCGGGTTAGCTGCCGCCTGGACACTCGCCTGATTGTCCACTAGAATTGACTGGTGAGGGAGGCTGGTTTCATGGTCAGTTGCGTGTTTTAAGGCCAGAAGTTCCGACTGGAAAACTGTATTGTAGTCTTGCAAACCATCTGTAAACTTATATTTTGTTCTGACCAGACGCAAAATGCTGCCCCTACACCTTTTTCGGTCTTCGAGCCGTCCGTGTAGATCCATCCATCTACCAAAGAAATATGTTCTTCTGTCGGACACTCAGCGGGATGTGCAGCCCAGCCCGTTTCCACTTCTTCAACCTCTCCAGGAACGAGAGTTAAAGTGTCCAGAAGGGAGGTGTTCAGTCTTCGAATGGCTGTGACTCTGGCCTCCCGCTGGAGCTGGAGGTAGAGGTAGAAAGGAGAAATTCCAAGTATGACCTGGAGCGCCGAGTTTGCTGTGGTTCTGTATGCTCCTGTAAGAGCACGAAGGAATGATCTTTGGATGGTGTTAAGCTTCCTTTTGATTCTAACTGGCGAGTCTAGGCACCCGACTGCAGCTCCATAACGAAGCATCTTTTCTATTACAGTCTTGTACAGCATTCTTCCGAGTTTAAGGGAAAATCCCCAGTTTTTCCCCAGCTGAAGAGGATGTATTGAGTTTTTCCTATAGAAATTTGAAGTTTATTTATTTTTTGTTGGCCCAGTTCATGAATTTTTCTATTGCTGCATGGATTTGGTTTTCAATTTTTATTTTAGTGGGGGCGTGAGAGATGATCACAAAGTCATCGGCGAAAACTTGTATGGCTGTGTTTTCTAGCCAGGTTTCCTGCAGAATTTCGTTTGCGACTAAGTTCTAGAGGGCTTGACCACTGCAGGAACCCTGTGGGTAGCACATCCTCTGATTTTATAATGGCTGGTCTTTCGCTGGAATTGAGAATAATTTTTCTGTAGAGCAGTAGATTTCTGAAAATAGTTGATATGTTTTGGGAGCAGTTACTATTGTCCAGGTAGTAGACAATTGAAAAGTGTTGAATATTATCGAATGTGCCCTTAATGTCTATTGAGAGTACCATAACATGAGGATTTTTCTTTTGGCCTTCAATGATTTTTTGAATGAGATGGCGAATTGCTAGTTCCTTCGAGCGCCTCTCTCTGAATCCGGACTGGTTGTCGCTAATCTTGTTAAGTCTCTCCAGGTGGTAATTGAGTCTCTGGTAAGGAGTTTCTCTAAGATTTTTCCAATAGTTTTCAGTAGAGAGATAGGTCGATAAGAAGAAGCTTCGTCCTCAGGTTTACCTTCTTTTTTGAACAGGATAATGTTACCTAATTTCAGCGGGCCAGGAAAGGTCCCGAGACGCAAGCTAATTTTGTAACAAAATTTTTAAATTTTGTTGTTAACCCCCTATACTCCCAGGTACAGTATATATCAGTAAATGTTTTTGCCCTCTCACTTTTTTAACCCAATCGCCGCTTATTTCTCGCAAATCAATAGTAGTTTAAAAATACTTTTTATTTGACGCTGATGTACAAAGAAGTTATAAGGTTAATTATTTTTCTCCAGACTGAAATGCAAATTACTATTTCCCCCTAACAATGCGCCTAGGGGCAATTGAATTTTTATTTATAAAAGTAGATTCCTTCTTAAATTCATTAATTTCGGACATGATTATTTTGTAATTTAATATTTGTCAACACTTCATATTATAAAAGAGAACAGAAAATATCTACATATCAACATGTGTCGCACAAATCTTAAGACACCACAATATCTCTGAAAATTTTAATTTGTAAGGACATTTTGCATAATTTTGGGCCAAAAGTGGCAGCATCATTAATGATAAAGAGAATTACATTACACTTTTACAATTGTCTACAGCCATTTTTCTGAAGTAACGATTTTATTCCTAGTAAGTACTTTCTAATATAAGTTTCATAAAAATTTAAATTTTGATGTCAAAATCCCCCCTTCTTCAAGTGATAGAATGAATTCCGATTTCCAATATATTAGAAAACAATAATTTTAAATTATTTCCGATTATTTTCTGTCACCCCTACTATGTTTTCTTCATTAACAAATGCTATTTATCATTTCTAGTATAAAATAGATTATTTCTTTTTAAAAAATTTTGCCAATAGATAATAGTTTATATTCAACCCTATGCAGTCTTTTTTTTTTTTTTACAGACGTAGTGAAATGTTTTAAATGAAATGAATTCTTTTTAGCAATATATTTAGAAAAAGAAATTATTGAATAATAAGTGATATGCGGGCAAAAACAATCTAACGAACACAATTAAACTATTCAAGAAAAACTATTCAAACTATACAATTTTTCTTGATAGGACATATCAGATATTTGAAACTACAAAAAAAAGCAATTAAATTGATTCCTCAGAGATGTTTTAAAAATGTTGTCCTTAATATATAAATTTTAAAATGTGGAAGGTATTTTTTTCTTATTAATGTGATCACAATTATTTGTTTATATGGAATTAATGTAATGTGTAAAAGTATTTTTTATATTTTAAGAAAAGATAAACTATTATCAGTGGGTGTTATCAACAATTTTTTGTAATTTTTCTAAATAAAATTTCTAAAACTTCTTCATAAAACTCTGCAAATGCTCATGTGATGCAGGCCTAGTACATTGGCCAAATTTGGTTTCGGAATCTGTTGTTGATCTTGCAGCAGAAAAAAAAGATATAATATTGTACCATAGTGCGAGGAAAAATGACCTAACTGTAAAAGACTCTCTGCCTGGAAGGTAATGTCCTAGATTTGTGGCATGCATTGCCACAAATCAAGGACTACCTCTGATATATTTTCATGACCCAAGATTTATCAATAAAAAATTTTTTTGTGCTTTGCTTTCACTTTAACACTAAAAGACCTGCCGTTTCACAACACTGTAAATGCGAGTTCATTTCTTTTTTCATTGTTGGATTATTTGATGCACTCAAAATTGTTAAGGATTCCTAGCAGTGTTATTTTATTTATTGTAATTATATTATTCACATCAGAGAATGCTCTTCAGAAGGAAATAGTACGATTAAATTTACAAAAAAATGAGGGTTAAGTATTGCGCATTTTACCGGATTAAATATCCACTACAGGTTGGACAAGAAAGGTTTGAAAATCTAGATGACTGGCAAAAGTGTATAAAATGTAAAAGTTAGTTGCACTTCTGCAATATACTGTTTTAGACCACCCAAAGTGGAATTTCATTTTAAGCATTAGGGTCAATAATATATTATTTATATTTAACATGTTCGGTGACATGTGTATCATAGATGGCATATGCTAATCTTTCCATGCAGGCCACGTGTGGCATCAATTGTACATATGGTACACACTAATCGAAAAGTAAAAACTGATCGCAGCACCTTGAATGGTATGCTATGCTATACTCGATAACTACGCCAAACAAGTTAATTACTTATTATTGATGATATATAGAAATATTGTGTGATAATATATCAAACTTAAAAATCTATCATCTAATTATTCAAAACATCAAATGGCCAGAATGAAAAGTAAAAAAAAAAGTGGCTTGGCACGAAACATGTTAATTGTATATAAATATGTAACTAAAGATCAACCTGTGTAAAGTGACTGGTCGAACATTACAAAGACATTGTAAAAATCATCACAGGGTATATAATTTGTGTGGCTCTATTTTCATTGTAACCTGATGGTAAGAAATATTTCTACACCCCCTTTCAAAATTTTAGGCAATATTTCACTGAAGATATCAGGAACATTTTTTATCTTGATAAAACAGAATATTTATTTAAATAACAGAAAATTAGATGGTAGCAATTTTAAAGGAATTTTCAGATTATTCATACAAAATAATTCGGAAGGTTTACAAAATTTTGAACACAGATTGGCTTAAGTTAAAGTGCTGTAAAAACTTGAAATATCGAATGCTTTCGCAGAGTTGATAATAGAACCCATGAGGATATTTTATCAGGTCCTCTTTCATATCATAAAATAATGAAAACTATTGACATGTTTCTATTTATTACATAACCAACTCCCAGAAGGGCACCACAATTACATGGATATGAGTTGCTGCTGGATAAGTAAGCAGGAACTCGATTCCCCTGTGGGTATAGTAATGGTGGGGCTCTGGCTCCCTCTACCAATGATAGTACGCACTTCCTTCTGGAGGGGTTGGAAATGGAAGTGATGGGCTACTAGGACTCCGGCCTCAGTACTCGAAGCTATTGCAGTGGCTGTCATTCAGAATCCTGGATGCTAAGGCAGGGCGGGGTAATCCAGATCTTTCTGGTTATTCCATAACTAATCCTGGGAGGGGGAGCACCACGAATATGCGGATGAGAAGCCACCAGATAAGTAAGTGGGTTTTCACTTCTCCTTGGGGTAATGGCGTGGGGGTGGTTGAGTTACCTCCACTACAATGACGGAACGTACATCTTTCGGCTGTCATTAAGTGTTCCTGGTTGCCAAGCCTGAACATGGGTAACTTGTTTGTGGTTATTCCATAATCAATATTAATTAGCACATCTTTAATAAAATTCCAATAAAGAATAAATATTAATAAAATAAAAATATCCATCACTGGGGAGGACACATTCCTTATTCAAGATTATTTATTTATTTTATAATACATATTCGATTTTTTTTTTTAAACCATGGACCTTTCTTAAAAAGCGTAGTTTAATTTAAATTATACTTGATGTTAAAATTAGGTAAAATTCAATAAATAACATTTTAAACAAACATTTGTTCTGATTTTCATGCTCATTTGTTTGCAATTTAGACACACAAAAATTAGTAAAAAATAAGCACATTTTTTATAAACAATTTTGCATCCAAATTGATCATATAAATAAAAATCATCAGTCAAAACAGTTACAAGTATTGATTTCAATACTTTTGATAATTTTTTAATTGCAGGAGAGGAAAAAAAAAAGACCTAAAAACTGGTTTACCTAACCTGACCAAAAAAAATGGATTACACTTGCTTTGCTATCTATCATTAATCAGACTGCTAGAGATATTTACTAGAAACTTGCAAATTAAAGAAATAGAAAAAGCCGGAAAAATCAGTGGTTTGGCTTAGAGAAATTACCTGCCCGAGTGGCGTTGGGACAAATTAGGGAAGTCCCCTGTCCCAATGCCTGAACGGTGTTCGGGCAAAACTGTTCCGTTTTTAAACAAGTTATCATTTAAGCGTGTTCGGGCAAAACTGTTCCGTTTTTAAACAAGTTATCATTTAAGCGTAAGCATATTTTTTTAAATATGAATTTCTTTTTATAACTTCAGTGGTTTATATTATATGAGATTTCAGGTTAACTACCTTTGTATAGTGAAATTTATAAAATTATGTTTTTTATAAAATATATATTTAAGACTTTAATATTATCAATGATCTTTTGCTATACAATATTTCTTTTATATTTTAATAGAGCATGGACCCTAGAAGATCCAATGGCCGTGGTGACGGATGGCAACCCCGTTCGTATTTAATTTTTCTACACTTCCTTATGAGACAATCAAATAAATTGTAAAATCTATTACTAATACAGTACAACGTCGCAAATCCGGAATCGTCGGGACTTCGGCAATTCCGGATTTGGGATAATTCCGGATCTTAGATCATTTCCATATTAAGAAGTGATTTTAACATTATAAAACACATAATTCAATTTAAATTTTTTTAAAACTTATTTATTACTTGTTTTCTTTGATTTATAAACATAATTAATATTATTTCTTTTTAATTTTAACATTTTTACAAAACATTTCATTTAAAGTGAGTTGCTTCATTAGTTTTGGTTTTTGATTCAGTAACTTCTCTTTTACTTTATGTATCGCCATTATGTCCGACTCCGAAATAAAGTCTCTTTGCTCAAGTCCTTTTATTGCGGTGTTCAACACTTCCACTAAGCTGTCAATTGGCATTTTATCTTCCGCTTGTGTTTCTTCTTCGCTCTCCTCGCTATCGGATACCGAAGTGTTGGAGTTCATCAACACCATACTGCGTATTTCGGCATCGGTGAGCTGACACACTGTCGGGGCTTTATCGTCGCAACGCAGTACTTCAAAGGCGTCATCTTCGGCAATTTCTTGTCCTCTTGACTTGACGTACTCGTCCTAGTCCATACTCTTCGCATAATTTTGCAACAGCTGTGCCACTTTCCAACTTTTTGATCAGGTTGACTTTGTCCTTGATCGATAGAGTCGCGTGTTTTCTTTTTGTTCCGCTGGCTACAGTAGAACTCAAAGCATGCTTCGGCATATTGATAATGAAAGATATAA
>BGPR01003200.1:0-50171 GCA_013235015.1 Araneus ventricosus
AATGTTTATTAACTCTTAAATAGCAATAAAAGCAGTGTTTGTCATATTTAGTCCAGAGTATTGGATAATTAGTTATTTTATTTGTATTTAAAAATAGTTTTTCATTAATTTCCTGTCGAGTATGAATTTGACATTTGAAATGTATTTTTGTATTTTAAAGATCCGTGTACTAATAATCCTTGTCAAAATGGTGGAACTTGCACGGTGGCAGGAAATACCTACAAATGTGCTTGCCTTGAAAATTTCTCAGGAGATAAATGTGAAATAGGTATGCAGAATCCGGGATATCTTTGTACATACCTGAAGGATTTTACATTACTTATTAATTGGAAATTCTCGCTTGTTGTAATTTGATTAAATAAACTGATTTTAAACTCCTAAAGCTAAATATTATTTTTCTTAAATTTTTTGGTTTGTTCCTTAACAATATTAAAGGATTTTGTTAAGATTACACATTATTTCTTTAATATCTTTTTCTTATTATTTGATATAAAGATGCTTCAAAAGAAGAAATTTGTTATAAATAATAGTAAATTTCAAATCTGAAATATTGTTGTACTTTAAATTTAATTGTAACCCATATTTTACGACATTAAGAAAAAATTAATATTTTTCCAAAAACATTCTATCACAGACTATTGAGACATCAAGCAAAAGTATAGAGTTAAAATCATAAGAAAACTTTATCGGTTGTGTTTTTGCAAGCTGTCGTATATATAGGACGATTTTACAATCCACTACTACATGCTTTACAGTCAAGCATTTTGGTTTACATGAAATGGTAGTAAACATTCAAAGCAACGTCCTAAATTACAATTTTGGCAAATTGTTAAGTATTTTCTTGTACAGTTTTTAAGCTGTCATTGGCGTTGTTTTCCATTAACTTTAAAGGGTTCACTTTGGAATTTGAAGTAATCTCGATTTTTTTTTGTAATGCCCAAACTCATTCTTGCAACATTGCGAGGTACACACAATCTCAGGTAAGATATTGTAAAATGTCGAAGAAATTCGAGGAGTTCTACAACTTGTTCTGGAGGAAATGCTTTTAATGTTTCTAAACCAGTGCAACCAGTGATGTCTCAAATGCATTTTTTAATAATGGTCAATACCACTTTTTTTGCATGGATGAAAAATATGTTTTTATGAGATTGTCCAACAAATCTACACCATTTTTGTACAAATTATACGAAATAACACACAATGGTATGTCTACTTTCTGCTTTCACCCTTCATTCTTCTTTCTACTTTTTTAAAGCCTCTTTTGTCGTCAAAATTGGTGATCAATGAGACAACTCTATTGTCAATGCATCGATCAGCTGCAATTTAATAAAGGGCCTTTTGTCATTCTATTTTCCTTAACTGTTCCCGTAGCAAAGAAACGCTTGCTTCTGAGAGACCAAAAAGATCACACGACGTAAAAATGTTATCCTTATAAATTTTGTGGTTTGCAGGAGTTTCAACAAAAGACAGCCAATTTTTAACGACTGGTTGGGCTAATGATTTCTTTTCTTTCTTTTCATAGTCATGCCACATTTGTTTTCATAATTGCTTTACTGCCTGATATGGTACAATACGAGAGGGATATACATCGAAAGATGAGAGTATCCTTAGATTGTATCCAAATTTTACTGGTTTTCCTTTCATGTACAGTTTGCATCCATGTCTTCCAAAATAGCGGACTATTCTTTCATCATTACTTAAATGTTCAGAAAACATACCAAACTGTTAAAAAAGTTTATTCAACAAGTTCTAATTTGGACGTACTTTCTAATAGCGATCAGAATCAATCGCAGTATTGTCATTGAAGTATAAATAACTCTTGATATCTAAGTATCGCTTTCTTGACATTGTTTGACTAACAAGCGTTGTTCCAGTATCAGAAGCATTTCTCCAGTACATTTTTTCTATGGGTAAAATGTAACATCCGCTATAAAAAATAATTCCCAAAACTTGTTAATGTTCATCGGATTTTAGACAAAAATCGTGAATATTTTTCTGTCAAGTATGCTTATTATCTTCTACAATAGATGGAAAATCACATTTTCAGCCATCATCTCGAGAAGTTTCAAGGTGATTTTCCTGAAATCATATCCGTAAAATAATTAGAAGCTGATGAAAATTTTGGTGCACAATTAGTCCATGTCGGTGTTGAAACATATGCAGCAGGATCTTTTTTCCTTTAGAATTTCATTTGTTCCATCTGCTTCTTCTTGAATCTTTTCGTCAAGAGCAACATGACCATGTTCAATGCTGCTACAGGCATCTTCAACTTTTTAAACATCAGTGACAATTTCTGGAACATGTGGTGATATTATAATTTAAAAATCACTATCATCATATTCATCGGCCAATGGCATTAAATACTCAAAAGCTTCTTCAGTTAAAAATCTCCGACTCATTTCCAATACTGTTCTGGAAGGAGCGGATGTGAAATCAGATCACACCTCGAACAGTAGTATTCTTTTCCCTACAAAAAATAGCGTCAGCACGAGACCAAAACACTCGACCAAAGAAACAGAACAAATATATTACTCAAGACACACCTACAAGTTCATGTTCCAAGCAAACTAGATGCTATTGAGTTTTGCAATAAGTAAAACATAGATATTCTAATCCAATTTCCCGAAATTTCAAACGCCTTTGTATAGGTGTGCATAGTAGAGGATTTTACTATCGTCCTATATATAGGACGGCACCTAAAACCTTGGTAAAACCAGTTTGAATATAGCTTTTTGTTTGCAAATTTTACTCAGAAATAACATATAAGACATGCCATGAATAAATTTGAAAAAAGAAATTGTATATTTTTCTCATAATTATTTAAAAGAAACATATAATTCTTGTCAAATAAAGTAGAAAAAATTAGCCAAATTCAAAATTCTTAAAAAAATTGAAAAAGATCAAAATTGAACTTAAAAAGATAATAAATAGCACTTATCAATCTTAAAATATACTTTAGAAGCAGAAAATAAATTAAAAATGCGATATTGGCTATGAAAATTCCACAAATCTGAGCTGTCCTATATGTAGAACGATGGTAAAATACGGATTAAACACATATTTCAGTTGAAATAATAAATTGAATATAGAAAAATAATGTATAAATTAATATTAAACACAAATAAATAAACTAATTACTACAAGCTGAGAAAAATGCATCACAATCACTTCTAAGATTACTAAATCCTATTTTTAAAAAAATAGAATCAGATCCCTGCGCTGATAATCCATGTAAGAATGGTGGAACATGCAAGGCGAACGGAAAATCGTACAAATGTTCTTGTCCTGAAAATTTCTCGGGAGATAATTGTGAAATTGGTAAGTAGAATCGTTCATTAATTATAAAAATCTGCATCGTTTCTTGCAACTTATTTCATAGAAATCATGAAGTGTTGAACTGAAATTTAATTCATTGAATATATATTTCATTTATTCAAAAAATTTATATATTATACATAAGAAATTTTCCAGGAAAACGTTAATATTTTATGCTTTTATTTTAGCATTGGATTTTGCTATTTTTGTTAACAGAGGCTATTGAGACTCTATCAAAATGAAATTTGCTTTAGATAATGATATATTTCGGAATATATCTTATTGTGTTAGATCATAAAAATTTTTATATACAGGGATTGAATTGATTGAAGATTGTGGGTAAGTTTGGGACACTTTTTTAATTCTGATTATATATAACGCTTACCAAGCTGACTATCAAAGAAGTATATCTCATTGTGTATTAATTGGACATAGATCTATGAAATTGTAAACTTGATTTAGAAACGAAGGAGAAATCTTCAAATAAATAAATCTATTTGTGGTTATGTTTGTATATCATCGCATCCTAAGCCACTGTACAGTTTACAAACTTACTTTGAACAATTATTATTTAAAAGATAACATCACAGTCATATTTTAAAACCGAAAGTCAATTAAAAATCAATTCACTAAAATTAAGAAAGATTTTTACGTTTTTCCGGGATTTGTATCGAAAATAATACAAGGAAATGTTTAAAAATGTATGAAATTTGAAAAAATAATCTTTTAGGTGAAAAAAATCGAATTTCAGTACAATTCCTTGCAGTCATTTGCATAACCTTTAAAAAATTAATTTTATACACAATTTCTGTCAATATTATTTTGAATGAGGAGCAATCATAATACGAAAAACTGCGGTAATTTTTTTTGAAGTATATTGTCTTCCAATGCTGATATCAGATATTTCATCATTTTGAAAATATGTAATATGTGGTATTGTTTATTTTATTGCGGCACATTTTATTTTTTTAATTACTTTGAGGCATGTAAATTTTAATTCATTGATTAAATTCACGAAATGTTTTTTTTCTTTTCACTTTTTGAATTCTGGACAGCATGCTTGTTACTTTAACAAAACCCCTTATTAGAATCTGATCTTTCATTTTCACCTCTGCTTTTAGTATATCCCCTCCTTTCAGGAGAAAAGCACGCGCAAGATTAAATAATTTGAGACGCCCATAATAGAGTAATTCTTGCTTTCGAATCCCCTTTTAGGTTTGAAGTTGGAATGTGATCATTCAGGCTGTCGGCGCTTTTGAAAAGAAGGGTTCGAATCCTCATCGCTTTGTTGGTCACTTTCGAATTTTGTCGTTTATTTCTTTGTGACAATAAGCTTGCAACACCCTTTCACAAATTTTACAGCCCAGGCGAGACATGTTGTCTGGTCCTCACAATGATTTTCTTACGGACCTGTCTGTTTTGATGGATTGCAATTCCTTAGGCTGTTCAGATTCCCAAATCTTCCAATCCCTTTGATATTATTCCGCTGTCCACTCAGAGGTGACAAAGTTTCCCGATTGGGTGACAGGGGGTTGACGTTTGGTTCTAGGGGGCGCGCACAATGGGTTGCTGGAATGCTTGGCGGGAGTCTTGGCTGTCTCGATCCACGCTTGGTGTTAAAAATTCATTCATTCTCTGCTTTGATCATTAGAAAAGCTTGACATTTGGCGTAAGATCAGGGAGATTAAAGAACGGCTTGGCAAAGAGGATTTAAAAAGAGGAGCGGGAAAATGGAAGAGGCTGACGGAGACAGACTCGGAGGGAGACAAGAAACAAGAAAAAGAGAAGAAGGTTTATTTTTTTTTGGAGATTCGACATGGTAATCTGGCATTGAAGTTATTGAAGGAGATTGATTTACTGAACGTCTACGTGTGAGAAGGAGGTCATTGATGGACTTATTAAAATAAGGGGCCAGGGAACGATGTCATTCATAAAATACTAACAGACTACGGCAGCTGTAAGCAGTTTGCTGACAGGATATTGTCTGAAATGTTATAAAATGCATTGAATTCCTTTTTCAAAAGCGGCCACGGTGTGGCCCTTTCACCTTGGTGTGGTGTGCGAATGTCCTAGGACTGGAAAAATTTGTTCAGCTGTGTTTGCGTCTCCCGGAAAAGCCCAGTAACTTCCCAGCAGTGACCTATGTGTTTCCCGTCGTGCCAAATGACCCGTCTATGAAGAGCCAGTAGATAACACCTCTCTATTCCCATTGAACCGCCAGCTGAAGGGAGCTTTCTGCGACATTTATCCATCCGAAGTTATGCCCAACTCATCACTGATGCACTCTGGACAGTAGTAAACACCTGGGAGCCATAACTTCCCCCGGCAATCTCAATCTTGAACGTGACACAGATCAAGCCTTCAGCCCAGATGCCTTCTATGTTACAGCTAATTAGTATTTTCTTGTTTTACCTCGGAAGACGTGCGCCGGTGTTTCGACACGCCACGCTGGAAATAATTCATCTGCCGTTGTCCCCCCTAAACTGAAGTGGTTGGGTCCATCACTGCCTGTGTCCAATGTCATGCTCTATACGTATCACACGAAAACGACGAATTCCAAACATTTTTATGTTTTAAAGAACGATTTGGGTTGTGCTAACACAAAGCTCGCGCTCTCCTGTTACTATCTTTCTATATAAAATCAATGTATTTTCCAAGCCGTACGAGAGGGTCTTTTCTTCCTATGATTTATGCTCGAGAAATGAAAAACTTCAATAGTTTTTAGAGGATATTTTGTCATATGAAGAGGGTAACAGTGAAGAACTATGGGATTCAGATAATGAAGGTTTATTTAGTGATTATCCGTCTGAATCAGAGGAAGACTGCCTCCTCAGAAGATAGTGCAAGTGATCAAACTATCAATTTAATGGAAAAACTTAAAAACCGTTCGACTTCAGAGTTGCATAGCATCTCAATATATTATCATGACTCAAAAAACCCAAAGTAATTACATTTTACAACATGACGAAATGAACAGTACATGTAGATGTAATGGGGGAAACGTATACTGTGGCCAGAATAAGTAATAATAATAAGGAATAATTTTTTAAAGTTTAAATTTTTCTGGAATAAATTTAAGGATCTTGTTTTTTCGAGGAAAACCCCACCAGGGAAACTAAAAAATAGGAGGCATTTAGGTAGATTCCTTATAGGAAGTATACCTATTGCAATGGTTCTCATGACACGACTTTCAGAAAATTTCTGAGGATCTTCACCGATCATGACCTCTATAACCCAAAACCAACCTTCGTTAAAAAGTATATATATATATATATATATATATATATATATATATATATATATATATATATATATATATATAGTATATAAGGATATGGATATTGTATACATATATGTTATTCAAATATATATAACGCTTTTTCCCATGTTATCATGTGAACATGATAACTTGAGTAATTTTGATTTAAATTTAACCAGATTGGTATATGTTGTAAGGATATTGAAAATCTCGGCCGAGTTCGTAGATGGGCTATCCAGCTCAAAGGAGGTGGAAATGGTGGGGTGTGGAAATTTTCCTTTTCCCGTAATTCCTTCACAATTGAAAATAGAAAGAAAATTCAAATTACGCGAATTACTGCCTTATCATATCGAACAATGTTTGCATTTTAAATTTTTCGATAGCTACAATTGTTTAGAAGTTATGAGCAGGAAAGTGATTTTCCCACCCTTCCCCTCCTCTCCCCCTAACTTAAAGTACGTTTTAACCTATGTTACTCTTTGTTGGAAAGCTCTCGTTATTTGCAGTCTCTTCCATACGCTTTCATTCTTGCAGCTCTAATCTTTATGAGAATAGAGGGCGAAATGTTCTCTTCCTTATTATTAGTAGAGACGTATATATATAACGCTTTTGCCATGTTATCTTGTGAATACGATAACTAGAGTAATTTTGATTATATTTTAACTGGGGAGGGATATGTTGTAAGGTCAGTAAAAATATCGACCGAATTTGTAGATGGGCTAACCAGCTAAAAGGGGGTGGAAATGGTGGGGGAATGAAAATTTCATTTTCCCATAATTTCTTTACGATGGAAGATAGAATGAAAACTCAAAATAGGCGAATAATTGCCTCTTTAAAATAAACAACTTTTGTATTGAAACTTTTTTGATAGCTACAATTTTTTAGAAGTTGTGAGCTAAAATGCCTAAAGATAGGGGGAAAAAATTCAATTCTACGACTAAAGAAAGGAAAAAAATTCAATTAGGCGAATTATCACCTTATCAGAACGAACAACTTTTATATTAAAAGTTTTTTGTCATCTACAATTGCTTAGAAGTTATGAGCTGAAAAGCGATATTCAATTCCCCCCAATTTATCTTTTCCCCATAGCTCCGTTACGATTAAAGATAGAAAGAAAATTTCAATTAGGGAATTATCACCTTATCTACTACTTTTATATCGAAACTTTTTTGACAGCAAGAATTACTTAGAAGTTATGAGATCCCATCAGCCTCATTCACTTCCACTTTTTATAAGGTAAACAAGTTGATATACCTGGCTTTGCTCCGGATTAAAATGTTTTCATGTTTAATATTTTTAATGTAAAAATTACTATTGTATAAATATTATAATACACAAATTCCTTTTCTGATCTGAAACGTTTTTAATTAAAATGAGAATATTAATTGAAACAGACGATTTTTAAAAACATCCGTTTTCTTCATACATTATTATTTGTTATATAGGTACTTTCGTTAACATTTACTAAAGTAAAAGGAAGGTTTTAATGAATATTTGGAAAGAAATAAATTAACTAGTTAATTATTCCTTATTTTAAAGTTTGAAAATAAATCAACAGTTGGTCCCGATATAAATTGTTAATCGTCTACGGTTAAAATTTTCTTTTAGCATTCTTCCTTCTGGAAACAGTTCTTCGTATTATTGCTGTTCTTCAACAAGTATATTGTTACGAATTCAGTCTAAAATTAATTTTGAAAAAATATTAAAATGAGAGAAACAAATTTATGGAAATGAAAGATATCGCGGAAAAAGGCCTTGCTTAATTTTTAATTAAGTGAAATTTTAAGCAACTTTTAGGCTTTCAAAAGTTGAAGGTGACCTTTCTCTTTTCTTAAATAAAAAGTTTGCAAAGTTTGATTGAAATCAATCCAGTGGTTTAGGAGAAGATGTGGAACATACATACAGAGATAATTATTAGATAATTATAAGATAAAGATTGCTGTCAAATTGTATGAGCCATAAAAAAGGTTTTAGTGAAGATTTTGTAACAATTAATTATTTAACTTTATTTAAGTAAATAGTTAATTTTAATTAATCAAACAGTTAATTTGATAATGAGTTGATTTGACAGATTACTTTAATTTGATATTTAACTAAACATGGCGGGACCATGATTTATTTAATAAAATCAGTATAAAATAGCCAGAAACGATAGATATTTAAATAAGAGTTCCCTTTATCCCTTTTGATACTGAAAAATATCTCCTTAACTTTAAAATTGTTTTGGGATTTTCTGCCTGAGTATTTGGTTTTAACCGTCGATGGAGATTTAAATTTACTGTTCAAATTGGCTGCATTCATATCCTATGCTTTAAACACACGTATTAAATTTGCCACTCACAATGTTTAATAATTTTTATTCTCTTATATGTTAAGAATTTAGTGACTATTATCTATGTGACCAGGGAGTTCTCTGTATGAGCCCATTTTAGTAGTATTTGAATGTTTCAGTTCATGTGATTTTACCATATGACAAAGTAATATTCTCACAATTATATTGTAACCTAGATTAAATAAATTAATTTTTAAATCTAGAGTGCTTTTTCGTTCGTGTCAGGAGTCAATTTCTTGTTACTGTTTCAGATAGTCTGGCTTAATGTTATCTAGGATATATTTGCACTGCTGAGATGTTTATTTCTTTATGACTCCTACCTGTTGAAGGATTATGTGTTGAGATATAAAAAAATTGACCAATGTACATACCGGAAAATCTATCATAACTTTTTGGAATGAAAAATGGAACGATAAAACCTTGATATAGTAAAAAAAATAAATGCCATGAAAACAGAATCACAGAGTAAATATTGCAATGTGTAGAAAGAATAAAGTCATTGGCTATGTCTGTATTGATTAATATGTAATATTTCATTACTTTTGTAACATTAACGTAAAGGAATCTACTTTTGCCTTCAAGCTTGCCGAAAAGGGATTTTTTAATGATTTAGCCTTTTCACTCTTAGACCCTTATACGAAATCACAACAAAAAAAAAAAAACGGAGGTACTCAGCAAATGTTTTTTTCTTCTTTTTCATGAGCCAGAAACATGTAAAAGAAAAAAATGTATTACCGAAGATGCTACATCTGTCTAAGAGATAAGAATATAAATCAAAAGCTATGTGCGTGACAGGCGAAAAAGCATAAATCAAAAGCACTTTAAAATAGAGGTTATATGTAGAAACTTCATGCAAACAATTGATTCTGAACACTGTACACTCTAATTATTTTCAAATTTAATTATATAACAGAGTATTCTCATTAACACTTCTGTATAATTTTGATTATAATCACATTATTAAATTAAAAAAAGATTTTCCTATATAAAATTCAATTATTCCTTCTACAAAAGGGAATACCAATAATTTGCTACACATTAAATGTTGTAATTATCGTAAATTGAATGAACAAATATAATTATAAAAACTAATTTTGTATTTATGTCATTAAAATGTTTAAGGTGTGCTGAGAACCCATGCGCATCCTAGTTTAACATATTATAGCGCGCGTCCTCCCAGGTTAATAATAATTTATACATTGATTTTCTACTTTGAATTTATTATTTCAATTGAAATATATCTTTAAAATATAATTATATCCCTGCACTGATAATCCTTGTAAGAACGGTAGAACATGCGAGGTGGAAGGAAATTCGAACAAATGTGCTTGTTCTGAAAATTTCTCGGGAGATAATTGTGAAAATGGTACGTAGAAATAGGCATACGTTTTATATGTCTGATTCGATTCAAAAACTTATTTCATAGAAATCATCAAGTGTTTTAATTGAATTAAATTTTTAAAATTTTTTAACGATATATTTCATTTATTCCAAAAATTTATGCATTATATATAGGAAATTTTGAAAGAAAATGTTATGAATGGGTTTATGGATTTTGTATAGTCTGTTCCACTGATATTCATGTAGTATTTAAAACTGAAAAAAATAGTGGCTGAAACCTTGAGAGTCGGGAAGGGACAATGCTGAGCAAAGCGGATGCTGACAACGAACCCGCCTGGGGGCGGCTAATTGAATTTTTTGAAAAAATTAAATTTATTGACGATATATTTCATTTATTGTAAATATTTATATATTCCATAAAAAATTTTTTTAAAGAAATCGTTGTGAAATAGCCTTTTATTTTAGCATGATTTTTTGCTATTTTGTAAATAAAGGCTAAAATAAAAGGTGATTTGGTATAGATATTGCTATAATTCCAAATATATCCTGATGCGATTAATTGGGAAAAAACATTTAACAATCAGGCGATTAAGGAAATTAAGAATTGTTACCAAAATAGTTTTGGTTCCATTATAATTAGGCAATAAATTACTATTTATTAATAATCTATATTTAATTTATGCCTTCCTACGCAAATTTCAATCGTTAATGCTTTTTTCTAAAAACAGGAACTATATTACTGAACCTTTTATCATTGCTAGATGCATGATAGTTAGAAAGAAATTACAACGTATATTTTCGACCTGATACTTTTTAAAGAAATAGTTGTGAAAAAGGATGTAGAAATAGACAGAAGATTTGAATGCCAGAAGAGTTTTAAACTGCATATTTTAAAGGTATCCCAAAATTCGGTAATTTATTTTAAGGCATATTGCCTTGAAATACTGGGTATTATATACACTATCTGATCAAAAGTATCCGGACACTTTAGGATTTTCACAATTTTCAGAATTGCTCCGGAAATGCTAAACTGACTGCCCTTTAACTTCGATCATGTAAAGAATAGACTCTAACTCACATTTTATAGTGAAGATTCGGTCCTGAGGGCAATTAGGGGACAGTCTACAAATTGATGAAGACGAAAATTATTTTGGCCCCACCCTGCTTCAAAGAAAGCTTATAACGAGATGAAATCTTCAGCAATGGTTATGTTTGATGTGCATGATAGTTACATGAATTTTAGTAAACGCAGCACAAATATTCGGGAAGATTAAAAACTCCCAAATTTTCCCGCCTATTTTTTGCTTATAAGGTGCAGAGTTTTCTTTTACATTATATGAAACTTAAAAGAAAATATATGTTAGAGAAGTATTGAGTAAAAATGTGGAAAACAATTTTGAATATTAAAGAAAATATGAGTAGTTGTAGTAAATAATATTTTACTGCGCATGCGCATGACACAGCGTAATTTTTCTTTCAAAAAGTCAAAGCCAGGTAAATAGGGCAACTTATATTAAAATTCCAGTTCAATAACATTAATATTTAAAAAGATATCAGGATTGCAGTGAGCAGAACTTTTGCTTCCCTCTAAGAGAAACAAAACGATGAGTGGTTTTCCACAAATTGATATTTTTAAACTTAGATTTTCGAATAATTTTATAAAATTTAACTAAGATTGAACGTGCTGTATACCCAGGAATGCTTATGAATCAAATTCATAATGTAAATTGCTGTTCGACGATTAATATTCGAAAATTTAAGTTTAAAAATATCAATTTGTGGAAAACCCTTCATCGTTTTGTTTCTCTTAGTGGGAAGCAAAAATTCTTATCCTTCTTTATATTAATGATATTGAACTGGAATTTTAATATAAGTTACCCTATATGTATGGCTTTGACTTTGCGAAAAAAAAATTACGCGATGTCTCACGCATGCCCTGTAAAATATTATTTACTAAAACTACTCATATTTTCTCTAATATTTAAGATTTTTTTCAAGTTTTTACACAATGATTCTCTAACAAATTGTCATTTTTTCTATAAGTTTCGTATATAACAGAATGCTCTGCATCTTATAAGCAGAAAGAGAAAGGAAAATTCGGGATTTTTTACGAAAACCTTTATATCTTCTCGACTATTTGTGATTCGTTTACGAAAGGTCATGTAAATATTATGCACAGCAAACAAAAACCATTGCTGAAAGTTTCATCTCGTTATAAGCTTTCTTTGAAGCGGGGTTGGCCAAAATAATTTTCGTATTCATCAATTTGTAGTAGGTCCCCTAATTTCCCTCAAGACCGAATCTTCAATGTAAAATGTGAATTAGAGTCTATTCTTTACACAGTCGAAATTTAAGGACAGCCAGTTAATCCTTTCTGGAACAATTATAAAAAATATGAAAATCCGATAGTTTGCGTATACTCTTGATCAGATAGTGTAATTTATTACGTCGAAAATATTTAATTTTCATATATAATGAATTTTCACTGAAATATTTATTATTATACACTTTAATTTTAACATGATTTAAAGTTATTTTTGTAAAATTGTACTCTTTGGAGAAGCAATTATTAATAGATTATTCTTTAATTCAAAGCAACTAGCACTTGTAAATTATAAATTTTTTTATTAATATTGAAGTAAGCAAGCTAAGCATCTTTGTCAAATATTATTCGTATTTTCTGATAATTAGTTATTTATTTGTATTTAAAAGTATTTTTTCATTAATTGCGTGTCGTGGATTAATTTTAACAACGAAATATATTTTTGAAAATTACTGATAATCCTTGTCAAAATGGTGGAACCTGCAAGGTGGATCGAAATTCATACAAATGTGTTTGCCCTGAGAATTTCTTAGGAGATAAGTGTGAAAGAGGTTTGTAGAAAAAAGATATAATTTATATACTTGAAAATTTTTACATTGCTCATTACCTAGAAATCTCTACTTGTTATAATTTAATTAAATAAATTGGTTTTAAAATGTTGGAGTAAAACATTTCATTTTGTCAAAAAGTTTTTATTTTGTGCCTAATCAATTTTCAAGGAAATTTTTACGATTACACTTTATGTTTTTACGATATTATTGCATATAGATATTTCAAAAAAAGAAATTTGTTACAGATAATACTTTAAATGAAATATAAATTACTGCATCATATTAAGAAAATTTTAATAAGGAGAATTTTAGGCAATCTAAAACTGGTCGTGTAGAATTTTACTCAGTTTGTAATTATTAATTTATTTATATCTCTTTGATAATATTTTATACATTAATTTTCTAATTTGATTTTACCTTTTTATCTGAAATATATATTTAAAATATACACAGATCCGTGCACTGATAATCCTTGCAAGAACGGTGGAACATGCAAAGTGAAAGGAAATTCCTACAAATGTGATTGCCCTGACAATTTTCTAGGAGATAATTGCGAAAAAGGTATGTAGAAATAGGCATATGATTTATATACTTGAAGCTTTTTATAATACTTTTTACTTATAAATATTTACTTGTTTTAATTTAATTAAATAAATTGTTTTTAAAATTCTAGAGCTAAATCTTTCACTTTGTCCAAATGTTTTTATTTTGTGCCTAATCAGTATTCATGGAAAATGCTACAATTTCACTCTTTTATTTGAATACATTTTCCGATACTTTTGTATACAGATGCTTCAAAAAAGAAATTTGTTCTGGACAAGAGTAAATTCAAATTCGAAATACTGCGGTACATTTAAAATTTTAATAAAAACAGGATTTATTAATCTAAGAAGTAGTAGTGACGCAGTTTACTCAGTTTGTATTAATGAATTTATTTATATGTGTTTAATAATAATTCAGACATTAATTTTCTATTTTCAATTTATTACTTCAACCGAAATATATCTCCAAAATAATAGCAGATTCCTGCTTTGATAATTCTTATTAAG
This sequence comes from Araneus ventricosus, assembly GCA_013235015.1. Lineage (NCBI taxonomy): Eukaryota > Metazoa > Arthropoda > Arachnida > Araneae > Araneidae > Araneus > Araneus ventricosus. The sequence continues at coordinate 14,171 of BGPR01003200.1, forward strand.
AACGGTGGAACATTCAAGGTGGAAGAAAATTCATATACATGTACTTGTCCGGAAAATTTCTCTGGAGATAATTGTGAAATGTATCTAGAAATAGGCTTAATTTCTATATATCTGAGGCTCAATTCATTTCATAGAAATCATCAATTGTTGTAATTGAATTAATTTTTCTTTTATGTTATTGACGACATATGTCATTTCTTTCAAAAATTTATATATTATATTTTAGAAAGAAACTGTTGTGGCATAGACTTTTATTTTATCATGATTTTTTGGTATAGATAATGTTGTAATTCGAAATACATCCTGCTATGTTTAATTTAGAAAAAAAAAACTTTTAACAAACAGGCGATTAAGAAAATTAAGCTTTGGTTCCGAAATATTTTTGGTTCCATTATAATTATGAAATTAATTACTATTCATTAATAATTTATATTTATTTTATGCCTTTTAAGCAATATTTAATTGGTTATGTTTTTCTAAAAACAGGAAATACACTAATGATCCTTTTATTATTGCTGAAAATACGAGAGTTAGCATGAAGTTCCAATGTATATTTTCAACTTTTTGACGAAATAGTTTTAAAATTGAGATGTAGAAATAGTCAGAAGATTTATATTCCAGAAGAGTTTTAAATTGCATATTTCATAGGTATTCCCAAATTCGGTGATTTATTTTAAGGCATATTGCCTTCAAATTCTGGGATCATATATTTCATTATTTTGAAAATATATAATTTTCATATCTAATGAATTTTCACTGAAAATTTTATGGTCATACTTTTTAATTCTAATATTATTTTCAATTAATCTTCTTAAATTGTACCCAATAAAGAAGCTATTTTTAATAGATAATGCTCTAAATTAAATCCTTTATAGCTCTTTTAAAATAGAATTTTTTTATTAACAGTGAATTACGCAAACTAAGCGGTCTTTTTCATATATTTTCCTGTGAACTTAATAATTAGTTAATTTTTTGTATATGAAAATAATTTTAACTTAGGACTACGTTCCTCCCATTGGGGTTACAGGAAGGAATTTGTCTCACACGCCAAAACGCCACAAAAACGTTGTATGGTAGATACTGTATATCTAGGTAACTACGTATATTAAAAACATAATTAATGTCTTATTTTAGAGATAAAGGGTAACAACAGAAGTTACAAAAAAAATTGTAAATAAGAATTGTTGTTCAGCGACTACTGAGTCGCATATTTCACTTAAAATACGCAAGAATTGGTACGTTACACGCATGAGATGCGCGCGCACAATTGGCTGACGCTCTCGCTCACCACGTTTTCACGAGCGAGATTTTATGATTGAGTTGAACATTTTGTTTCGACAAATGTAATTCAATAATGGCTCCAATTGTAAAGTTACAAAGAAGGAAACGCCAACGAGATGCCAAAAGAGATATAGAGAAGTTAAGAAACGAATTGTTAAAGCAGAAGAAGAAACAAAAGAAACAGCAGGAAAAGGAAAAAAGAAGTAGCAGGAGAGGGAAAGAAAGAAACAGAAAAATAAGGAACGTTCGGGCTTACTTGCAAAAGACAGATGTAACAGAAGAAAATGGCCGCAGCGGCGGCTAATTGATGTTCAACTATTTCTAACTTCGAGACACAAGAGTATCGCGAGTAACTTCGAGAAATAAAAGAGTATCGCAAGTAACAAAGAGAAACCGAGAAACTTCGAGAAACAAAAGAATCACGCGTGTGAAGTAGTCCTACGCCTTTAACATCAGCGACTGTTTGAAAAAGACAGCCTCCCTTCATTTGTTTTCACTAATTTAGCAACGTGGATGAAATATTACCTTGGAAATATACTTTTGAAAATTACAGATCCCTGCACTGATAATCTTTGTCAAAATGGTGGAGCATGCAAAGTGGAAGGAACTTCGTACAAATGTGTTTGTCTTTATAATCACTTAGGAGATAATTGTGAAAAATGTATGTAGAAATTGGCATACATTTTATATATCTGAAGCGTTTCACACAACTTATTTCATAGAAATTTCCTCTTGTTGTAATTTAATTTTTTTTTAAATCATCGATGAAATATTACATTTTGTCCTAAAGCTTGTATATTCTATGTAAGAAATTTTCAATGAAAATGATATGATTATATTTGATTTTATGAAATGTTATTGTTAGTCTTATATTTTAGGATGCTTTTCTACTAATTTTGAAAAGAGAGGCTCAATAAAGTTGAAATTTGTACTAAAAATGATGCAATTCGAAAGATTTTCTGCGGCGTTAAATTCAGTATAATTTTAATTAAAACTTAATTAAGCTATTTAAGGAATGGTTGCAAGATTCTTTCTTTCGTTTGATTATAATTATATAATTTATTACCTTATATTTATACTTTAGTTTTTTTAATAATTTTTTGCTCAATATTTAATAGGAAAGTTTTTATAAGGCATATAACTACATTAAATATCCTTGTACGAATGCTGGTAACATGACAGGTATAAAGAAGTCCATACAAATGTGTTCGATCTGATCTTTATTTAGTAAGTAATTGTAAAATAGGATGTAGAAATAGGCAGAAGCGCCGAATGTAGCAAGAGATTTCAAGAACATAATTCCTAAATATTCCCAAGAGAGATATTTATTTTAAAGCACATTGCCTTCAAATTCCAGGAACATATACTTAATAATTTCGAAAGTATATATATTTATTATCTAATGTATTATCCATTATTTTTTAAACAGGCAGCTTTAAAGAAGTTATTTCCTATAGAAAATGCTGTAATTCAATATATACATAGCTGTTAAGAAAAATATTGTTTAACTGTGGATTAAGCAATCTAATCATTAATTCTCATATACTATTCTGCGCTTCGAAAAATAACTTGATTTGTTTTTTATTTAAAAATAATCTTTTCATTAATCTCGTGATTTGGATGAATTATTTCATGGGAAATATATTTTTGGAAATTGAAGGTCCCTGCAGATGATCCTTGTCAGAATGGTGGAACATGCAATGTTAAAAGAAATTCCTACAAATATTCTTGCCCTGACAATTTCTTAGAAAATAAGAGTGAAAGAGGTATTTAAAAATTGACATAAGTATTATATATCTAAAGCGTTTCATACAATTCATTTCATAGAAATCACCACGTGTTGTAAATTAAATAAAAAAATTTTCTTAAAAATCTATAACGAAAAATTTCGTATTGTCCAAAATTTATATTTGATAAATTTTGAAAAAAAAATGACAGAAATACAGACTTTTTTAATATTACCTCTGTATTTTTTTTATAAAATACGCTGTAGAAAGAAGGATTTCTTGATAAGTAGTGCTATATTTCGATTTAATTATTTTATTGGTAATATATTTAAAAAACCAATTTCTGATAATTATTTATTTTAATTGTATTAAAAAATAATGTTTTCATTAAGTTTGTGTTATTGATGAGTTATTATTATATGGAAAGGATATATTTTTTCAAATTACAGATCCCTGCACTGATGATCCTTGTATGAATGGTGGAACATGTAATGTGGAAGGAAATTCCTACAAATGTGCTTGCCCAGATAATTTCTCAGGAGTTAATTGTGAAACAGGTATCTAGAAATTGTCATAAGAGTTATATACCTGAAACATTTCGTATAGCTTATTACAAAAAAATGTGAACTCATTTTGAAATGAATTATTTTTTTTTATATTCTTTACCCAAACATTTTATTTTGTCTAAAATATAATATATATTATGTAATGAATTTTCAAAGAATATGTTATGATTATACGCTATTAATTTAAAAGTGTTTTTGTTATATTTGTGAATAGAGGCTATATAAATAGAAAATTTATTATAGACAATGGCAAAATTCATATGAATCGATTGATTTTAAAAGGTGACTTCTGATATTTTTAAAATGTTACAAGAGGAGAAAAAACGAATGGGCTGTAAACAACATCGGAATTAGGGTCCAAGATATCTCTAATGTATTTCACAGTAGAAAATGAATCTATTGACTTGAACCAAAAATATTAAAATTTTTTATTTTTGAAAAAATTCAAGTTTAATTTCTGCAGAAGTACCCTGTTTTGACATCAAACAGAATAAAAGTTTCAGAATTTTAGTGAATAAATCATTATAAAGCCAGGAATATCAATGAAATTTAACTAAAATTCAAAATTTATTTATTTGCGAGTAAATTTAAATTTAAAATCTCAAAATAAAACAGAATTTCAAAGTTATTCATTTTTAAGTAAAAGTCAGATTTCAAACAGAAAAAAATTCAGGGGAAAATAATTAGAAGTCAGAATATCAAGGAAACTCAAATAAAATTCAAAATTAATTTATTTGCAAGTAAACTTAACCCCATCAATCGGAATTAAGAAATAATGGAGTTAGAATTTTCTTTCCTTTGGCGTACTGTGTACTACTGCAAAGGTTAAAGCACAAATGAAATGCCAAGTCTGTAGATGGAAAATTAAAAAAGTTATCCCATGTCCTGCATCCAGACAATACCGCATATTTCAACTGAAGAAAGACAAAAAAATCACACAAATTTCACCTTGAAATGGTTGTCAAAGGATAATAAAATATTGCAGAATCCTTTTAAATGGTAAAAAAAAGATTAAAAAGAAAAAAATACTTGAAGAACAAAATTCATGACCGAACTCCATTTTGGGAAGAACGATGATTTTCTCGAGTTCTTCTGGAAAAACTAAAAAAATTATACGATTTCATGCCCGAAATGAAACATTCTTACAACGATTGTATTGATAAAAAATCGAGAATCAAATAAAAAACAGCATGTAGTTTTGTCAATTATTGAATTAATAGGAGCAGTTCAAAGTTCATGTCCGGTATACCGGATACCAGTTCTGAAGGGGACTTAAAACAATCCAAATAAATTTTAAAGTTATTTGTTTGTATGTAAAATTCAGATTCAAAGCAAAAAATTCAGGGAAAATGATTATACAGCCTGGAATATCAGTGAAACTCAAATAAAATTAAAAGTGCATTTATTTGCAACGACATCTGAATTTGAATTGCTAATTGTTTTTAAATAAAATTCAGATTTAAAAATAATTCAGGGAAAAACAAGAAACAATTAAACTCAAATAAAATTTAGAATTTGTTTATTAGCAAATAAATTGAAACTAAACTAAAACAAAATAAAATGTAAAATTTATTGTTTTAAAAGTAAAATTCAAATTTAAAAACAAAAATTAATAGTAAAAATATTGATGTAAATAAATTTTAGTCCTCTGGGGGGTCAATTGAAGATCCTCTTCTGGGTTGAAGTTCCCATTTAATATCATATGGAAACTTTGATGCTTTAATACAACATAAATGTGAATGGCAGAATTTCAGTTTTTACACCAAACGATGCAACTACCATCATGAAATTAAAAACACAAAACAAGTAATTTTAGCCGTGTCTGCAAAAGTCCCTTTTAAAATCAAAATCATATTCTACATAGCTTTTATAAATTAAGAATTTTTTTTAAAGTAGAATATTAAGCAAACTAAAGTGTGGTTGTGATATATATTTTTGAGTTGATAAAATTCAGTCATTAATTACAATTTATTAATTACGTCAATCTTATTTTGTGATATATTGTGCAATGTTTAATAGGAAAAATTTTATTCTAAAACATTTAAATACACTAATGATCTTCGCAAATGTGCTTGTCCTGACAATTTCTCCTGAAATAATTGTGTAAGAGGTTTGTAGAAATTGATATGATTACATATCTTAAACGCTTAATACAACTTATTTACAAAAATTCATAAATGTCGTAATTTAATTAAAAATATTTTTCGTAAATGTCTGGGGCGAAAACTTTCATTTTGTCCACAACTTAATATTTTATATCTATGTCTCTACTCTTTGATTTTAATAATTTTTCCAATTATTTTTGTGAAAAATGCTCAATAAAGAAGAAATTCTGCGTAGATAATGTTGTAAATGTAAGTATACCTAGCTTTCATAAGTTAAGAAATATTTTAAGAGAGAATTTAAGAGATGATGATTAAAAGAGAGGATTAAGCAAACTAAGAATAGATTGTGATTCACCATCCTAAGTTTCTGATGATTAGTTTATTTATTTATAATATTAATAAATTTTACTTTTATTTGTAATGAATTATTTTACCCAGTAATAATGATACATGTAAGAATGGTGGAATATGCAAGGTGGAAGGAAATTCCTACACATGTGTTTGCCCTGATAATTTCTCAACAGATAATTGTAACAAATAAGAAACACTTCATATGAAGGTTTTGTAAAATGGCAGCTGGCCATAGTCTGATCAGCAGCCGTTTACTTAGATTTAAAGCCTGATGTTGTATGTGCGTGATGCCTATTATGACTACTTTAAAATAAATAGCTTTTATTTAATAAACAGGATGTTATCCAAGTTATCCAACCAAACCAATCCAATTACAGATATTAATCTAAATTTAACTAGAATGGTTAGATTAAAAGGTAAAAGTATTTGAAATCTTACAGAATGAAAGCATTTTACATATCACTAGGGTTAAACTTCAAAAGCAACATGGTCAAAAAGTGCCACCCGTTCAAACAATTGTTTAAGATCTACTTTATTGCTTCGGCCCATGAGAAAAAAACATTCTGAAATCAAAATTTTGATTCTGCTGAATACAGCTGAGAAAGAATTTTCGAAGTATTTAGCACCTTCAGCATATCATGTTATGAATTAAAGACAACGACAAAATAATTCACAAATTCCAGAAGTTCAGAATGCCGAAAAAGAATGTGGTCGTTGAACAGTTCATTTTCATTCAGTGTCGTCAAGAAGAAGTCGAAATATTCGATGCATTTGTTACAGATTTAAAGAAAATAGTAAAATCCTGTGAATTTAGAGATCAATCTCTTCCGTCTTTCGAAACAAAATTATGCTCGGAATCAGCAATGCAAGTCTGCAGGAAAGGATACGCGAGAGACTGATTTAAGTTTAGATAGAGAGAACTATTGACCTGGTGAAAACAGCTGAGTTGAGCAAGATTCGAGTGCATATAGTTGTAGTTAAAAGCTAAAGTGTTAATTTTGTTCGAAATATATCCGCTCTACAAAAACTTGTATCATCATGTGAAGAAAATTTGAGTGAAAGGAGTGAAACAGCCGAGAAATAGGTTGTTATAAAAATGTAGAAAAAGTGAGAGTTTAGTTTATGTTGAAAGTGTAACAGGATAATGGCGAGGGGATAGTGTCTTGTATATGCTAAGCGGTGCCATTAAAATAATTAAATAATTTAAATTGCAATAAAGTAAATAATTTTTTATTGTATTCTGATATCGGACGTAAAAGATATAGCGATAAATAAATTATAGAACAACAGTGAAATTATTTCAACTGCATTAATGTTCAGCAAATTGTGAAATGTATTGAATCAGAATCCACTTTGAAGGATTAGCATAAAACTCTTGTCATTGAAGAACAGCCTGCAACATTAAAATTGTACACTGGTAAGAAATTGGATATATTGCGTTTTAGAATTTTCAACTATGAATGAGGATATGCAATGTAATATTGAAAGAGTTTGGAGGTGCCACAATTTAGCCTGTGGGATATATTTATTTAAATTGTAATGGAATTATTTAAATTTTGGTTATTGATTTTATTACATTGGCAATCTACAAGTAAGACCATTATTGAGAATTAACTCCTTCATAGTTTTATTTTCTTTGCTTTCTAATAAGATAACACCTTCCTTTTAGGAAAGGGGTTGTCGTAGGGAAGCCATCGAATATTTGAGATGTTTATATATTTCATGTAAATTCGATGCACGTACCGCGTACGAGCAAAACTGTTAAGGGATTAACAAATATGTTAAATTGGACCTCATTCACTTTGTAAAGTATGTTGAATTCCCTAATAAAAACAAATTAGATCAGCATATTAATGTAGCATTTAATTTTTAAGATGTTTTCATATAAAATAATTCAGAGATTTTTGTGTGTGTGGGAAAATTTAAAGGTACTTGCAATATTACTTTTTAAAATGATGCAACTCCAGTTTTAAGAACAATTCGAAAGATACTATTAACTGTGAATCCATAGTTAGAATTAAAATTGAAGGAATTCGAAGATCAATTTATTATTGCGAAGATGAATCAACCTAATGAATTGTTTAGCAATAGAGTTATGATTGAAAAAGGGAAATGGTACTCTAAGAATGTGTCCGGATCCCCAAGACCTTAACAAAGCAAAAGAAAGGAAACATGTATTGATATGTAAACATGTATTTATCTTCTATTGTAAACTACTATAGAAGAGTTAATACCAAAATTGACTAATAAATTAATTTTTTCTGATTATATCTGAAAGATGGGCTTCTCCAGTTCAACAAAATTGTACTCAATTTTGAAGAAAAAATAAAGGATTATACGCTTGAAATTTAAGATGTTTTTCGTTATTTTTGTAAAAATTTTCATTTTAAAGAAGAAATAATTCATAAATAATTGTACAAGTCAAAATATACCCAGCTATTATATTTTAAGAAAAACACTATTAAACCAAAGATTAAGAAAACTATGGAGAGGTTCAAATATATAAGACAGAGTTCGTTAAAATTAACTTATTTATTTATATTTTTTATAATTCTTAAATAAGTTTACTTTTATGGATGATTTATTTTATTCGAAATATATTTAAAAAAAAACAGATGCCCGCTTTCATGATTCTTTTCAGAGAGGTGGACTATGCAAGGGTCAAGAAAATTTCCACGCATGTGCTTACCCTGATAATTTCTTAGGAGATAATTGTAACATATATAGTAACACTTGATATTGAGGCTTTGTAAAAAGGCATTTGCCCACACTCTGATCAACAGACATTTACTTAGCATTAAAGCCTTATGTTGGATGTGCGAGATGTATCTTAAGATTTGTTTAAAAGAGCTTAAATATAATAAACAGGGTGTTATCCAAGTTAAACAACCAAGCCAATCCACTTACATGCATTAACCTGCAATTGTAATGGTTAAGTTAAAAGTTAAAAGTATTTGAAATCCTATAGAATGAAAGAATTTTAACTGTCACGAGGTTTGAACTTCAACGGGAACATGGGCAAAAAGTGTAGCCCGGTCAAAAAATTGTTTGATATCTACTTTATTGCTTTTCGTCTATGAGAAAAATATCTTCTGAAATCAAAATTTCAATTCTGCTGAATACAGCTGAGGAAGAAACTGTCGAAGTATTTGGCACCTTCAACATATCATGTCATGAACTGAAGACAAGGACAAAGTAATTCACCGCAGTTCTTTTGAATCTTTGAAGGAGATCGACGGTTTAGCCTTTCAGACCTTCTCTGAAGAAGACAAATGAAAGAGAAAATGATCCTTTTGATCTAGGCTCTCCTGAAACAGAATTTACGGATGGAACATCTTATACGACTCGTTGGGGCCTAAATATATGTTCAGTATAGAGTATTTCTATTTTAAGTTTTTCACTTTGCAAAGATTCTTATTAACAAAGGTGGGGGGGGGATGATACGCAACGTCCTCCGAACATTTATATTTGCCAGAAGAGGAGTTTCAAAAGATGCTGCAGAGTTAATAATAATTTTACTTGCGATTATAAAATACACATCCGTTGAAATAATAGTGTTTTACTTACTTCATGTAAATGAAACATTATTATAAAGAAATAAAGCCACAATGAATAACATAAGAAAGAATATTGCTAAACATTCATTGAAAATTAAAAACGTATTTCTTCTATTATTGTCTCACGGTTTTATGATTTTCTTTTAACTTCTAGAATTTTCATTAAAAAATATTTTCTACTTTTCACCTTTTTGAACACAAGGAAAAGTGCGTTTGTAATTTTTTAAAAATTATTATTGTATTCTTTAGATAATGGAGACACAGATGTATGCGACAGAAATCCGTGCGAGAATGGTGGAACTTGTGAACTAGAAAGTGAAAAGGAATATAAATGTAACTGCATGATAGGTTTCAATGGCAAAAACTGTCACATCATCGAATGGTGTGAGACCAATAAAATAATCTGTGGAAACATACCTTGTCAATACGATGAAAACACAGGATCTGGTTTCTGCTTTTGCGAAGGAGGTCTCTATTTTGATGTCAAGACCAAAACATGCAAAGGTGAGTACGGGTTTCATTGGATCGGACCTACAGTGGGTTATCAGAATAATGTGAATACTTTAGGATTTGCCCATTTTTCGACTATCTCGCGAAAGGCTGAATGGAATTTCTTAGAACTTATAACATGTAAGGAAGAGGTTTGAACTGACATTTTATATTGAAGATTCGGCCGCTAGAGCATTTAGGGGACCGATCAGAAATTTATGAAGAAGAAAATGATTTCGGACTCACCTCTTTTCACAGAAAGTAGATAATGACTTGTAATTTTCATCGAGGATTTTGTCTGATATGCGCGTAAAAGGAGCACGAATATTTGGAAGGTTTCGCAAAAACTACGAAATTTTCCCAGATGTGTTTTGCTTATAAAATGCAAAATTTTCAACTAAACTATACGAAAATTCCAGAATATTTGGCAATATGTTAGAGAAGCACTGTATAAAAAATGAAGTAAGTGTTTTGAATATTAGAGAAAATATAAATATTTATAGCAAATAAACTTTTACTGCGCATGTGCGAGACTTAGCATAAATTTTCTTTCATAACTTCAAAGCTATATAGGGCTACTTATATAAATATTCAAGTTAAATAACTTAAGATGTAGAAAGAAATATGCATTGCAAAGAGGTAAATTTCGGTTGCACTCTAAGAGAAGCTAAATGATGAGGGTATTTGCACTAACTGATATTTTTTAAACTTATATCTTCGAAATGTTATCCTCGAAATGCAATTTAGACAATATATTTAATTTATAAGTATACATGGGTATTGAGAATATTCATCAACTTTCCAAGAATTCAATATTATTGTGCGACCATTCAAGTTTAAAATATATCAGTATGTCCAAGAACCCTCATCATTTAGATTCTCTTAGAGTGCAACAAAAATTCACCTCTTTGCAATGCCGGTATCTTTCTGAATCTTAACGGTATTTAAATGGAATTTTTATTGAAGTTGCCCTATACATCTGGCTTTGAGATTATGAAAGAAAAATTAAGCTATGTCTCGCACATGCACAGAAAAAATTATTTACTAAAATACTCATATTTCCTCTACTATTCAAAATATTTACTTCAAATTTTTATGCAATGCTTCTCGAACAAATTGTCGATATTCTGTAAGATTCGTATAATTTTGTTGAAATCTCTGCATGTTATAAGCAAAAAACATGCGGACAAATTTGGGATTTTTTAAGAAAACTTTATATTATCCCGAATATTCGTGCTCCGTTTACAATAACGCTTGGAGATACTGTGCTTATCAAACAAAACCATTGATGAAAATTGCAAGTCATTATCTTCTTTCTGTGAAACGGGGTGAGTTGAAAATAATTTTGTTATTTATCAATATCTGGTCGGTTCCTAAAGTTATCTCGTGGCCGAACCTTCAATGTAAAATGTGGGTTTAATCCTCTTCTTTGCATATTCGAAATTCTAAGAAAATCCATACTGCCTTTCGGTAGTTATTATAAAAAATGTAGAAATCCTATAGTTTCCACATTATTCTGGCAACCCACTGTATTTAATTGTTTACATCAAACATAGTAACCTCTCTGTTGGAGAGCCACATTAAGCCAGAAACATTTTTTTAAGACTAGATATATAAAATGGTATGTGACAAATCTTGTAGCAAGTTTTATTATTGAACTTCATTAACGCAAGCTCACATGAATACGAAGGAAGGAATGGCGGTTATTCCGAAAAAAACGGTTTTCGGTTATTCCGGTTTATTTTACCTCTTGTTTAACCTGGCGGTAGTAACCGACCAAAATAACCGGCTTTCTGTTTTTTAATAGAGAAAACATCATTTTTTAGTACATTTTTAAAGAAAATAAAACAATTGGGCAATTTTTATCGTCAAATCTATTAAAAAAACCTCTTCCGTAATGTGGGGAGGATTTGAGAATGAATCCTGGAACAACAGAGGGTTCTATAATATTTTGAGGTTAGGGTTGAGATTTTTAAACGCATTTTCGATGATGTTCACTAAAGGAGATAACGAAGCTTTCTGTAATATACTCTCCTCCCAGAATTTCCTTAGTGGCCTCATCGAAAAAGCATTAAAATATCCAATATTTCTGACACCACTTACATGACTGCACCAAAAACCATCCTTGATGCATTTTTAATGGTGAAATAGTCTGCGACTTCAGCAATGAATGGTTCTAGTTTTACTCAAATAATCTGTAGTAAGTTACTGGACTCGGGAGGCTATAGGGCAATTAACTGAAATTTACTCCAACACGTGGTAGATGTGTGTTTTTGATACTAATTGTACCAAAAGTATTACGATTCAACGATCCGGACGAAAACGATACCGTGCGTATGACGATGCACCGCCTTTGCTAATTAACACAGTGTTGCTAATATATTATTTAACCAAATTAAATAAATTTATTTTAGTTGTAGAAATATTAATTCAGATTTTTTTCTAAACTTACCGCGGCCCACTGAATAGTAATGACCTGAGTTCTTTAATTTACCTCTTTTCCAAACTTAATTTTGCCGTTTTTTACCCGGTTTGAATTTTTCAAAAAACGATTCAGATTACAACCAGGACCAAAAAATAACAAAAACACTCTGTTAATCGGAAAAAAACCAGTTTTCGGTTTACACCGATAGAATTTCCCATCCCTATACAAAGGAAGAATTCATGTGAAATTGCAAAGTACGGTGCGACTCAAAAAGCGAATACTCACTTTAAATAATAATTTCATAAACAAACAATCGTAGTTATTGCTTAGATTTGTATTCGAAATATTTTATATAAATTTCGAATCCTTTCAGCCATATCTGAAGTTGCTTGATTCAATAAATTATTGTAATAATTTTTCATTATTTGCAATTACATTAATGCAAAATTTTCTTATAAATTAAATTGCTTATATATTTGACTGCGTACCTGGGTGCCTGATAAACCTTGTCTGACGAGGGAGCACCTCGTGAACTTATCAGATGTTAACCTTTTTGGCTAATTTGTCAGTGTGTGGATTAGTTGGGTTTTTATTTTTTGAAAACATTGTTACTCGTGATATTTCTCAGAGTTTGCACAAAGAATTCGTTATTTCACGCATTCAAGAGATATTTCAGAATGAAGAATGTTATTTCCAGCTGGATTGAGCCCATCCACATTACTGTTGCGAAATGAAGGGCTGTCTTGTTATATTTCTAGTGAACAAATAGGACCAGCTACTATAAAATTTTGCGAACATTGATAGAAAGAGAATTCACCCAAATGCCAATTGGTAAGCCTAGAACCTAAGCTAAGTACAGGTTGATCCATAGTGATCTGGAAAGCTTGATATGGCGGTGTTGTTCGCTTTGGGAGGATGGTATTGAAACTAATTTCATTTAGTTCTCTTACCTGTCAGTGAAGAATTCGTAGGCAGCAACATACTCCAATTCGAAAATAACATAAAATATTTATTGATGTGAACAAAGCCAACACACAACATGCAGCACAAGACAAAAACATAACAAAACCCAAAACCCAAGTAAGAGCGAGAGTTACAGTGTCATATAGTAAACCTGGAACTGCGCGTAGCGCCACCAGGCATCATTCGTGACCTCTAGTTACAACAGATGGCGTAGGGGTCTCCGAGAGGACAGTGTCTCTGCATTATCGCGGATAGAAAAATTAAATAAAAATTTATTTAATCCGAATAAGCGACGCCGTTTCCTAAATATCTCCTAATTTAAGGATTAAATTAAAATAAGTACAGAAGAAAATAGTAACGCAAAAACCTAATTTAAGATCGGAACAGATTTTAGCCAGTTTTCCTCTCTTATATGAATTTCTTCTTATTTTTATCTGAATAATATGAACAGATAAAAATAAAATATTACGTCATAATCAAATGACAAACGCAACTTCGGCAAGCTGCATTTTGAACCTTCCCATTGGCTAATGTATCTAGCTTGTTGGTTATTGAGTTACCGCTTTTACATACACAAGAATAGACAGATTGATAGATATTCAATATGTTCACGGATTTATTCGAAAATTTGATACATATCTACAATCTCAGTATATATACATATCTACAAAACCGCGTGCACGATTTCATCCAATGAGCTCATTACGTTTTGGAGTGATTATGTTTATATGCATGTATGTTCACTTTAACTATTCGTTTTCCGCTATGCACTAATGACAAACTTCTTGCTGCAAGCTGACAAATGGAACATATTTACAGAATCAGTGAACTTTCACTGTTACAAAATTAAATACATTGTCAAACTTCCAATTCGAAAGTCAAAACGCGCTGGATGATTGTGCGACAAAAGGACAGGAAGTGCATATGATATAAATAAATGCCATAATGCAAATAATAACCTACCATATATTGTTATCTATCCAAAATTAAATAAACAGCCAATTAAATGCAGATACATCACCTGCGGCAGTAACACCTACACGAACAAACCTGGAATCATATTTTTCAAAACATCTTAATATCATCCTAAATCATATTGAGCAAGAAAATTTTACATTGATTATTAAAAACAGTAACAAAGTAATTGTATAGACAAGATTTAAATCCGGCCCATGCCGGACATTAATGGAAAGCAGATGAGCTGCCGTGCAACAACCCATCTAGCAAGAAGGCCCTAAAGGAAATCAGACATCCAAAAGGACAAAAACCGAGGACCAGTAGTTGGCTCTTTCACATCAAGGTCATCGGAGTGTCAAACAGAAAAATGAAATGTATATGGTGTGTGTATCTAATTTTGGACCGAAACCGACAATGGCCGTCTGTTTCCCTGGGTGGGTCGAAAAAGTCGAACTTTTGAGTATCGAATTCTTATAGGGCTTAAAAGTTGTATATTAGCCCACTAATCAACAGAAAAATATTGAAAAAAAATTAGAAATTGAATCTTCAGTGCGAGCAAAATGCTTTAAAACAAAGAAATACACAACAAACATTTTATGCTTGCAGTTCATGCAGTGTGGGACTTTGCGTTTCTCCGTGTTTCGAGGTTTACCACATTCAGTTTCATTTTAAAATTTTGTTACTTCTTATTGTAAATAGTCTTTGTGGTATTTTTTTATTAATCTTAGACTTTATTTATGTATTTTGCCTATTAAAGTTTCGGAAGAACTAGAATAGTGCTTTCGAAAATTATTTCTCAAGGTAAGCAAATTTTTTATATATATTTTCATATAAATTAAACGAAAATTCGCTAACGTGAGTCATTTTATACAATCTGCTTTGATAAGATGATCTTGAGACAAAAATTCTCTAGGCATTTATGTTTCTCTGTCAGCACTCTTTTTCTGCAGACTGTGTGACTAGATTGGTGCACCTTAAAGATTGCAGACAAAAATAATACGCACTGGTTTTTTCAGTTATTAGATTTAGTATATTACTTTATATATTTGTAAAACGGTAAAAACCTTAATTTTTCACAAAAATTATAAAAATTCAGGCCTTTTGAGCAAACTCAAAATATTGCACAAGTTTTTCAATTATAATTTTTCTGTCATCAAACAACCTAAACTAAGTACTTAGATGGTATTAGAAACTACAAACCGTAGCTTGCATAATTTAAGCTAAAGATAAATTTTAGTGGGCTTTTTTTGTAATTTTTTCCAAACTTTAGACCCTTTGAGCAAATTGAAGATTCAACTTCTAATTTTTATTGATAATTTTCCATTGATTAGCATGTTGATATAAAACTTTTGAGCCTTTTTAGAAATCGATACTCTAAAATTCGTCTTTTTCGACACACTTTACTATATATTCGTGCGTATGTGAATGAGAATAGTCAAAATGCAGCGATTTAGATAAACAAAATTTGGCATGTGCGGTTGTGATCAAAAGTGTAAATATGCATCAAATTTCGGATCCAATCAGTCGAAATGAAGTATTCCACAATGCATATTCGACTTTTTTGTTATATTACGAAGCACAAAACGCGCCATATGCGAAAATTGAGATGCTGGACTTCCGTTGATCTTGGTTCCTACATGCCAACTGTGTTATCTCTGCACGAGGCTTCCTTACGAGTTTCGGCGCTTCTCCTGTGATACGTCCCAGAATGCAGGCTATTATAAGGAAAAATAGACAGATTCCGCCATACTATATTAGGATATGAGAAAGCTGAGGGTAGAACACTCCTGCTGGTTAGTTATCATGTTCACATGTGCACAGACGAACAATAAGATAGGCTTCCTTTTGACTGTTGCCATCCAAAATTTGATACAAGTCTACAATCGTGGTATGAAGACCACTTACCGAACTTTGTGTGCCTAAACCCTTCCGAATTAGAGATATCATGTTCATAGACAGGCATAATCTCCCCCCCCGCAAAAAACATTGAATCCGAATGTTTAGTTTAGGAGAAATCAAATATTAAAAACTAGCCGCCTTCGGCGACCAGCTTGTTCTTCGGGAATATGATTTAAATTAAATTTTGAATCATTTTATATTCATGGTTCTCTTAACAACGTAATTTTAAACTTCAGATTGTGGCAGATATTTAACCCATGTTCTATAACTGACTTTGGACTTCTTCTGTTCATTTTCTACATAAATGTTCCAAATAGAGTCAAATAACTGACCGTATCATGACCTCTAATTCAACATTGTCGGCACTATTTTCACTATCTGTTTCCTCTTGTAAAACATGCATTTGATATCAACATTAAAATGACGCAGCACATTTTATGGCCAGCGACATGTTAGCTGGGTTAAAACATGCTGAGAAAAAAATGAAAACATTGAAGCCATAAACATTGAGCTTACTGGATATATTTCTTAATGTAAGCAAAGCAATATTTCGAAGAGTTTGGTTTACAGATTGCATAAAAATTATGATTAAATGAACCAAAATGTATTAGGATATTATCTCAGATTATAACAATGAAAGAGAAATGTGCATTTAAATATTTGTTTAAACAATGAAGACAGTTTGAGATGCGTTGCAAGAATGAAAAGTATTGTCGTAAATTATGGAAAAAAATATTTTTAAAAATTCATTAAAATTAGAGAAAAATATATATGGCAATTTAATTGGTATAATTGGAAAGGTAATGTATTGCACTTTCAGACAGTGCAAAACTTATTTTTGAGCTGCAATAATTTCGGAAGTTATTAAGGAAAAACGCTAAACTTTTGCTTAATTTTTAATTCATTAAAATTCTAATTAAAATTTTCAAAAAATGCTCCGAGGTGCACATTTCTACCCTCCAAGGTATGTTTGTGCCAAATTTCGTAGCTCTTAGTCCAGCGGTCTGCCCTGTAGAGGACCAACACACACACATTCTCCTTTATTATTAGTAGATATTATTTAAATTTAAAATCACATTAAAAATAAATGATAAAAAGCATAAAAACATTTCGTCAAGCTTTAATTTAAAGAGAGTTATGGTTGCCAGAGCAATTGGGTCAAAGAATTTTATACAGATCTACACTTTTGGTGTCAAGACTATGCATCAGATTTCATTTATTCTGATTATTGGATTTTTTGACGTTTCCTTGTTCGCATACACAAGCACACACCAACAATCAACTCGTTGACGGATTTAATCCAACATTGGGCACAAATCTACAATTTTGGAGACAAAACAATGTACCTAATTTCTTTTATCTATCTAGTTGCGTTTTTGAGTTGTCGCCTTCACTTACACAAGAATAAACAGATTCTTAAAGAATCAATCTCTGAACGGATTTATTCCAAAATCTGATACAGATCTACAATTTCTATAAGGAGTCTAAGATTATAAAAAGAGTCTACAATTTTAATAAGGAGTCTACAATTTCAATAAGGGGTCTACAATTTCAATAAGAAAACCATTTGCTTGGTCTTATCTGTTTAACTACTTGAATGTTTGAGTGATTGCGTTAACAGGCATTATCAGACAAACTTCCAGCAGAGAGATTTCCTACAAAATTAGAGATCTATAATTTTGGTGTGAAGACCGCTTAACGAATCCAATTCGCTTAGATTGCTTGGGCTTTTAGTTACCAGTCACAGACAGATAGATACAATTTCAAAAATGAATTTTTTTTCGATTCTTTGAAATCTGAAGCAGGGAGACTCATAAAAATCTCAAAGTCGCATTTTTCAACGATTACACAAATTACTCTCTGTATATATCATATTACAAGGGAAAGTAAAAAAGAAGCAATTCTAGCGTAACTAATTCATTAACTTAACAACAAATACTTAACAATTCTCACGTGAAAACGAAAGAATACATGGGAAAGAAGTACTGAATAAAAGAAACATTATTCAGAATTTTGTAGACAGTGAAAAGGATTCGTAAAAATATCAGTATCAAGATGGACATTTCTGGAAAAAGTCAATTCTCTTTTCATAGAATGGCGACATGTTTGCATTAATGCTCCTGTCGCTAAAAATCATGTTTTACCAGTATAGTTTTTATTATTCATGTAATCTTTAAAAGAGTTTTACCAAGAAACTTTGTTCTCATTGCAGAATTAGACAAATGCTTATTTCAGCGCATTGAAGGTAATTGCAGTGGTGATCATGAGACATGCGATAAGATGGGCAACTGCATATGCGAAGAGAATTATGCTTATAATGATGATCTTACTGCTTGTGAACGTAAGTATATTTCAAAAACTAATACTGTTTTCCTTCTCTCACAACAAATTTATGTATATAGGGTGAGTCAATGCTCTTTAGACAAAAATTGAAAACAAGACAGGCATATACAGGTAATTTCTACATAGGATCATCAAAGTGGTCGCAAACGAATCGTGTGATCCATAAACAGTGCACAACCATTTATGATGGCATTATAGAAAACCGCCATAATTGCTGCCAGCACGGCTTGACAGCATTATATAGAAGAACCTATGGGATAATCTCGGAGGGAGTGTTCAAGGAGTTACTCCATGAAATCTCAACAAGTAGTTACGGCAACAGGGTCTGGAAGACCTCCGAACTTCTCCGCATTGGATTGCTCTCTATGGCGTTCCACGAACAGCTTGACTTAGGACGGACGAAAATATCGTAGTAGGAATCATTTCTGTAGTCTCACAGCTCAGTGAGCGGTCTGGCATCTTTGAAAATGCCCAGCGTCCGATGTGTAGCCATAGCTAGGCTTGTTTTCCTGTTCTCGGAAAGTTCTTTGAACACTTATTTAAGGCACAAAGTGCTGCAAATGAATTGTTTCACTCTTTGTTAAGGTGCTACTGCGTCATTACTTTGCACTGTAACTTAATGTGTCGTGTTAGGACCTGTGTTGTTATGTTCCTGTAAAACTATATTTTTTTCCATCATTTACATTAACATACATTTTATCAAACGCCTTGTTCTGTTCTATATTACATTGTCACAGCGATCCTTCCAGCGATTAACACCGCATTTCCAACCACACGTTCCTATCAGAAAATGACTGATTTGTGTATTCCTGAACCGACCTTACAGTTTGGTTTAGGATTATTGACTTAAAGAAAGAGAAAAAAAAACATTTTTCCTTTGATTATCTGGTTTACTTCTATATTAAGATGTGTATCAATAAAAATTTAAAAGAATCCAAACTAGTCTTTTCCACCCACAGTTTGTTACGGTTTAATGTTTCCCAGTTATAACCTCGGAAACCCTTCTCCAAATATACATATTTTTCAATATCTTGAGTTACATACATACATATGTATCACTAAAAAGTTGCATATTTTTTAATGAAAAGCTACATTTATTGGCAATACGGAAAAAAGATAAAATGTCCTAAAATTGCACAGAAATAAAATAATTAAATAAAATTAATGCAATCCTAATCTAAATATCTAATATTGCATGACTCAGGAGAGCAGTATTTTTTAAAAAATTCAATAGGTGGCGCTGCGTGATAATCTTGCAGATTTTTTGTTAAATAAGTAAAGGGAAAATGTATTTTATTATTGTTAAAATTACAATTCGCTAGTTCAAAAAGCTCTAGAGCCGGATCTATGACTCGAAACAATACAAAAAAACTGATTCCATATGATGTAATCTGCATTAACAAACAAACAAAAAAACCACTTCGCTCTACAACGACGAATAAAAAAACAACAACAAATAAAACACCTCATGCTTAATTAACCCTCCATTATTTTCAGTCACTCATTCAATTCCGAAAACTGTATTTTTTGTGTCCTTCAGATCATAGATCCCCACATCCAAAAATCGCTTGGTGTGATATCACGCTTGTTTGTTTGAAAACGACGATTTTTCACAAGGTCTAGTGTGAAAGGCATTTTAAGAAAGTCTAAACTAAGCGAGTAATGGAAGGGGTTGTACGATCCTGCATAAAAACGGTATTTTGTACGAAAAAGAGACTTTACACTCGGAACTGAATTTCGGAAGCGTTTTTAGTTTAAAAAAAGCAAACTGAAATGAACAATTCAATTTTTACTCAGTAATAAAAAAAAATCTGTAATAATCGCCTAAGCTGCCTATTGACGAAATATTTAATAATTTCTTTGCATCTTTCGTAGAGGGTATAAGTTGTTATACATATTAGTGAAATTTTGTTTCGCTTGGCACCATAAAACCAGGCTCAAAGGGCGACCAGTCTATCGTGGCAAAACGACTAATTTCTTAAACGTTAGAGATAAGCAAAACTACCAACTGCAAAAATGCTTTAAATGACATAAATTTTAAATTATATTTTATTATGACACTATATTTTATGTTATTTGTGCCGATAAATGCGCTGCTGAGAAAACATGAACTCTAAATATTTATAGAGCGCCTTATTCCTAATAGTCATAATTAGTAAAATATTTTTTAAACTAAAAAAATTCCACTCTTTTGAGACTAAAATTGAAAGAGATATGAAGCTTTAAATTTTATTAATTTAAGACAATCAGACGAGCAAGCGCTTCTCGTTCATTGGAGGATCTTCTTCTAGGCGGCCATGGTAATGGTCGAAAATAGTTTGTAAAAGTGATAGCTTCATAATCTGGTCAGTTTCAATCGCAGAAGCGAGGAGCACTTTTTTGATGTTTTAATGTGTCTAAAATATTTTACAAAATATTTCTAATAGGACTGGAGAATTGTAAAAAAATACTAGATTTCGTATTTTTTTCAACACCATATTTATTGACTCAACAACCTAAAATATAAATCTTAAGGCAATTAAGTATTTTTCCAATTGGAAGTATATGCCTATTCTCTAACCATTTAGAACCGGAATAATATGCAAAAAATCGATATATTAGCCATTTAAACTATCAAAAAACAAACTGGAAATATCTACAGCAGGAAATTACTGCTATAAAATGCTGTTTTCTGTTCAAACGCTAAACATTAGCTAAAAACATTGGCATTGTTGAAACACCATTTTTCATAACACAAACATAGAGAAGGCTAGAAAACGCCTACTTCCTAATCAGCGCTGCAGAAAGATTTCTAGGCAAATATCTTAATACATAGACGTACTACTAAATTCACTTGCGTAATACATTATAAAAATTTATTGTTTCATTGAAAAAAATTAACAGAGCATTATCAGAATTACACAAAGAAACAAGGTTAATTTTCAGTAAATCGCATTTTAAGCAACAGCAAATCATTAATATTTAATAATACATTGACATTTAAAGTTAAATACATAATGCAATCACTTATGTCTTTATGAGACAGTACAGTCACATGTATTTTCAGCTCAAAATAAATGCTTATAAAAAATTATCTACCAAACAAATTTTATGTTCATAGCAGTTTGTGAGTAGGGCATAATATGGAGAAGATTTCAGTAAAAAATATTTGCCTTTAACGCTGATTTTATTTTTGAAAACGATTTCCCTACTTGATGTAATTTTTAACGGAAACTTTTGACCTATAGTCCATCAGTTCTATCACTCAGTTTTTTTGTGGTTTTCTGGACGGGCTTGAAGAAACAGCTGTTGCGCTGACGCATAGTCAGCGGGAAAAAATACTTCAGCCACTTACTCTGGCCATTAGACACTGAGATAATTTTTCTAGTTCAGCAAGCAAAGAAATGTCTAAAATGATATAATTTACATTAGAAGATGTTCTTCAAAGTTTTTTCGATCACGATAAAGAGAATGAAATCGATTTTGTTGTTATTTCTCCAGAAAGTGCAAAAATTTGCGGAGAAGAAAAAGAAATGATAATATTTTGCATAATCATAATAATTCTTTACAATGCTACAGGTCCATTATTCAAGAACGTTATTGAAAAACTTTTTTGTCTCGCAATCTCTTCCTATTGAACAGTATAACACAAAAGTGGGAGGAGTTGATTTATGCGACAATTTATCAGCCAATTACAGGATAGGTATCCATAGATATATATAGAAATTCCAACATTTACTAATTACTTTGATCTAACCTTGACAAATGCGGAAATATTAAGATTGTCTATTGCTGAAAGTAAAAGAAATCTCTCTTGGATTTTAGACTTTTGCATTATTTCTCTTGCAAACTCCCTTTGAAAGGGAAGATTAGATTTATCCGGATATAGATCAGCAACAGGAAGACCTAGTGTGTTCAATATTCAAAAGCTATTATATGGAGAAGTTGGTACTTTTTTTATAAAGGCTGAAGCCAACAGTGGACTGCTGCTTATAAGCATAATTTGACTGTTTATCGATGCAAAGTGTGTAATATAGTATATTTCATGATTGTAGTGAAACTTTTCGTACTAGAAGCTATTTACTGCAAACAATCAGTTATTTTTAAAAGAAAAATTTATAAAATTTGATAATAAATTAATTACCTTTTTAAGTGATTTATAGCTTTACAAAACACATCAAAACTAAAATAGTTTTCCATCATTCAACTCTAAGATATTTCTTCATATGTTCAATTCAATTCACTTAAAATCCGTACTCTTATTATTCTGACCTTGCCAATTTTACTATAAATTAATGTTATATAGCTTCAAATCAACAATTAATATTATCCCTATAGTAGAAAATTCATCTCTTATAGTTTTGGCGTTTAATGGGATAATGTAAAGTTAAAAGCAAATTCAAAAGTTCTAAACAGCCAAATTGTTGCTTTGGAGAATATTACAGAGTTAAATATGGTTTAAGGTACCAACATTCTAGTCACTAGCTGCTAACTACAGGAAAATTATAAAAAGGAGTACATCCCTAAGCGTTACCTGTGATGGAAAGAAAAATATTTCAATCCTTACAATACATATTCCAATCACTTGTTTCTTTATGCGAAACTAGCAGAATACCCGGCGCTGCCCAGTCATTTTCAGGTCAAAATCTTGTGGGAGACAATAAAGTGAGCAATATCTTATAACTAACATAATGTTTATTTATATTTCTTTATTGAAAGAATATTTCTTAAATAATAATGAAATGGTTCTTATATTAATAGAGCACAAATTATCTTTCATTTCATTATATGTAATAAGTATACTGTATTACAAATCATCTTTCCTATATAAAAAATCCATTTCATCGACATACTCTGGATATAAAATTTACATTCTAATTGGTTCATTTGCTAAATTGCTTTCAATGACTCACCTCCACCCTATCCAGAAGGGTTTACAATAGGGCTGAATTCTCATTGCAGTATTTTTTATTGAAAAATATTGAAGTCATTTTTCGATTAAAATTTCAGCAGTTCCGGTGACTCAATCATCAAATGAAATATGTTTCATCAACTTTGCACCACCCTCTACAAATAAGCATTCCTACATGCATTATCAGCAATTATCATCAGAAAGGTAGATTAAAACAGAGTGACCTCCACCATATTTGACATGTTGAAATATGTGAATCAAGTTTCATTTCGATAAGTCCCTTATTTATATCACATTGCCCCATCCCTAAAGACTGGGTAAGGGCTTATATGCCCGTGCAATACGTCAAGTCTGCCAATAACGATCAAGCGCACCAGGTTTCATCAAAATCGTCCCAGACGTATCAAATTTCATGTTAATCGGCCACTTGTGGCTGATATACACACTTGTAATAATACACACTTGTGGCGTGTATTTAAACCTTTGAGGACGGCCGCACGGAAAACGCGCAGTTCAATCTGGCAGATGTTACCTAACGCGCCCTTTTCTAGTTAAGCCTAATTGCACTAAATCTGGTGTCACGCCGACTTGTCAGTCAGTAGCTAAAAGCCACAAGAACCGGCATGTATTGATGACAGTCGGGAGAGAATATGCCAAGCAGCTGTCACACTCGCGTGACAGTCGTCCTCAAAGTGTTAAACGACTTAACCCTCTCTTCCATTATAGATGGGATTATCGTTTATTTTTAGCCGGCCAATCAGAAACATATGTGCATAATTACATCAAAATCACCCAAATCATATCCAACAGCATGTCAATTTGCCCATTAGTTACATATATTTAGAGTATTTTGTCCCACTCTCTCCTGAGTTACTGGATTAGGGCGAATTTCATCCTACAGTACTTAAAATCGGCCTAGTGAGAAACATACTTCCCAAGTCTAATCAAAATCTATCCAGCTGTATCAAATTTCATGTCAATCGGCCCATTTGATACATTTAAATGACTTTGCCTCGCCCTACCCGCGGCGATTGGGTTAGGGTATATTAAACCCTACAGTATTTTTAATTGGCTCATGAGAAACATTTATACCAAATTTCATCGAAACAGCTAAGCATATCCTGCTGCCTTACAACTACGGTTTTTTTAATGAGAGCGCATTTTAAATTTTTTTTGTTCTTCAGATAGTTAACGCGCCGTTACGGTGGTAGTAAATTATTGAATATCCCCCATTTCTGAGAGCTATTATCTGCGAAACTATTAAAGCTGGAAAAAAAATAAAAGCATATATTTGTAGGGAATTTTACTCTCTTTATTTTGTTAAATTATTTGAAATTCGAAAGCTAGGTAGTTTTCGAGATATTCAAGAAAAACCAAAAAAGGAAACCAGAAAACGCGTATCGGCCTCTGCTGATCGGTATCCACTGCGTTTGGAAATCTCTCGCTGTAGCAAATTTAGAACGCCGTAATGGTAAGCCACCTATCTGAAAAAAAACTTTTTTATTTTCTCTCTCATTTGAAAAAAACGCAGTTGTAATATCATTAGATTTTTATTAATTTTTGAAATAGGTTCAATAATTTATGACCACCCTGTAAATTAAAATTCAACTACTAATACTAATATCTAGATTCCAGTCTTCTTTCCAGAAAATGTGCAAATGTAAAAATGACAAAATTTACAGACTAAAAAACTGAATTAGCTAATAAATAAGTAAAAGACAAATTTTAAAAAAATCTAAATTCAGCATAAAATTGGAAAAATAATTAGTTGATAAGATTCTTTATTTATATAACTACTTAACTTTATATGTAATTATTTAAGGAATTTTGCAATTAGATAAAATTAAATATCACCTTATATTAAAAAATACATAAAATAAAAATGAGAAGGAAAAGCAAAGCACAATCAAAAGAAAAATTCTCAAACTCGTGGTGCCATCTATGTAAGAAATATAATGAGAAACTGAAAGAAGTTGAAATTTGGGTAAGTGAAATAATATAAATCTTCATAAATATATACTAAATAAATACTGTGTCATAATAACTCTCTCTCTATATATACATTTGTTTCGGTCAATGTAAGTGAAAAAAAATATCTGGTTAATATAACTCGGTTAATATTAATAATAATCGGACTTTTAAGAGATTATAATTAATGATAACCCGAATTTTTATTTGGTTATTATTAATATTGACCGTTTATTATTAATAATAACCGCGATTAATATCAATAATAACCGATTAATCACATTGGCCGTAACATATATGAAAATTCAATGATGTCAGTTTTATTGTAGCATTGCGCTTTCATTGATTTTATAAAATTTTACAAATTTAAATTAATTATAACCAGATAGTTAATACACAATAATATTACTTTAATATTTTCTTTGGTTAGGAAGGAGACGTTTGCTTGAATAAATGCAATAATTAAAAGTATATAATTTTTTCGTCCGGCCATAAGCGTTAACGCGTAGGTGAACAGATGCAAGAAAATAAAACATAAACAATTTTCGTAAGCTGTGAGTTGCGGAATTGGACTGATTTTTATATTTCTTGAACTATAGTTTCGATTAAAGTTAATAATTAGATTAGTTAATGATAAGATTAGTAATTAAATAATTAATACTAACTTGCGTTTTTTGATCTCTCTGGAAAAAGTTAAGAATTAATTTTTTTTTCTCAATTTTACAAGTATAAATTTTTTTTAAAAGCTTTAAATTGATGAATACTTCTCAGTATTTTTCAGACTTCAACAATATTCGCTAAATAGCGGATCATCCGCTTCATTCTATTCGTCGTGAGGAATAAACGTGAGTTCATGAGGAACGTGAGTGATCAATTGCTGGCATACCTCAAATTTTTAGGCATTAAAGATGAAGTTTTTAGTTCTTTAAATCTTCGTCAGGAAATGCTCTACAAAATCATACAAATTTTATACGATTCCAGTAAGGTAATATGCTCTGAAAGTCATGCCACAATTTGATTTTGAACTCATATGCTATATTTTTATTTTACGCCCATGGCGGTGAAGAAGAAAAAGGTGAAGGCGGTAGAATTTTGCAATTAAATTGTTATATACAGTTTCTTTTAAAACACTTGATACAAACTTTAAGATATGATAGAACTTATCAAGATAAACACAAATTACAAGCATGTTGTAACATTGCATGTTGCTGCAAAGAGCAAGGAGTTGTTTGTTAAGATATTTCTATGATTAAAATAATGTTTGCATACTTTCAAATAGCATTTAAAAAAATCGCTCTTACTTATCAGAAAAGCGTTGGAGGCAATAATAAGACATTTTAAAAATATTTTACTCCCGAAAGCAATACATGATATGACATGGCACAAGCGATAAAAATTGTACACAACACATGGCAAGTGTAAGATAGATACTGTATGTAAACAATCTATAAGAAGGAAGCAACATGCAATGCCATCAGGTGATACTGTTGGACTCGGAGAATTTCAACATTATTTTCTTCGACAGCCCCATACAGGTCACCAAATTTCAAATTCAGTTATCTTTTACCAGTGAGTTCTAATGAAGAACTTCTACGATGTCGAATTCGCTGATTCTAATAAGATCGAGTTGCCAGGAATTTTTCCCGAATCTTTTCCTCTAGATATTCGCCGACAAGGATATCACTAGTGTTACAATCTATTAGTAAGAAATCGTCTGCAGTAGAATCTTACATATGGATCAAGAATTTAATCTCGAGGTTTCTCCCGTCGGAGTTCCTGCATGGGGGAATGTAGAGGTCATTGTGCCTGAACTATAATCCCACCTCCTCTATAATTGTCCCTTTACCTTGTCTGAGGCTCGTCATGCCTGGTTTCCTGACCTCTTCAGACCAGAGTAGGATTAGAATAATTTTCCAAAGTAAACATGGACTCATACGTAAAGAATACGGATTCCCACATTTCCCTGGTCAAAGCTTTGTGCTGTGCCCAACATAACCGGCTACATCTATGCCAAAGGAGTAGGTGCAATTTTTACGGATCGGGCGAATTTGCAACAAGCCGTCCTTTTCCACAAGTTTCATAGGGCACATAAACCTCAAAATGAAATAATAAATTCCAGGAAAAAACAGTTTATTACTAACTTTATTCGTTACGTGACGTCCTCCATCTCTGCTGAAGGATTGCTAAATCGAGTGTCCACCACCAGTCTTTCTTTCACATATCGGCAATTTACCGCCAAAAGAGAAAAATACCAATTGATTGCTTTAGCTATTTTTATGAGCACAATCAATAAGCTAGAGCCGCTGCTCTTCTTACTTATAAAATTGTTCTCATGCATGTCTGATTTTGTGGTCCCTTTCGAAGTGCCACAAGGGCAGGACCGTCCCCTCCGCCCTCGTTTAGCTACACCACTGACCTCTGCTCTCAAATGAGAGGAACACCACATGGTTTTCATACATACATACTTCCAATATGAAGACATCTCCGAATTTTAGTGGAATATATCCTTCTCTTTGCTGCTGAAAAATCATCAGGAATGAGGTGAGGGGCTGTCGTGTTCCTCATTCTTCGGAATGAAAGAAGCACATAATGATCATCATATGAGTTCTTACACTTGCATGACCTGGGACAGGTGTCCTTGTAATTGAATTTCCTTGTTTCAAAGAATTACAAATCCATGGGACCACGCTTCGAGAGATGTTGAGCCGTCTTGTAGTATCAGCTTGTGATAAGCCCATTTCCATCTCACCGACTACCCTCCACCTTAAGAAATCGGTAAATTTATATCAAAATCACACCGATATTCCGTTAAACCGTCCTGTGTATCTGAGTGACGGCCGCTGCAATAGCTCGAGTGCTGAGGCCTAATGGCCATCACCGGCCACGGCTCGACCTCTACCATAGGAGGCACGCACTGTCACGGACAGAGGGCAAGCAATAACCATCATTGTGCCCACCAGGGAAGCGAGACCCCACTTACTTATCCGGTTGCTTCTCATCCACTTACTCGTGATCCCCCGTCAGATAATGCATAGGGTAATCGATTCCTCCTGGACTTAACCAATAATAATTTCACATTTAACATTGGAAGCAAGCAAATATTATTCAAAAAGAAATGTTTCCCCTGTTCTGATGAATTTAACTAAGTTTCTCATATAAACCATATCTGTTGGGACTTTTTTGTTCACTTTTTATCAAGTAAGGGTCGAAACACGAGTTGTTCCTTAACCTTAGAAGGGAAAAGGTTTCAAGCGAGTCAGCGAAGCCTACTTTTTCCTACAATAACTAAGTCTTTCCATACCCCACACTAAAAATATCACAGTTATTCAATATTCAGGTAGTTCTTCTACGCTTACTAAGTTACAAAAATTTATGTCGTGATAAATAACATTACAGAAAATCCTCGGTTTAACAGATCCCGAACCAATAGATTCAACAGATCGAATTTTACTAATGAGCTTTTTCTTACCTTTTTCATTAGGTTAAGTTTCACTCTTCTAATGCGCAGAAATAAGGAGTTTCTTGTTACTTATAAAGTGCGAACATTATATATTTTACTTTTACATTAAACAGTCCAAATTCAAGGGAATAGAGTATTTTAAATATTATTCACAACACAACTCACGTTTTAGCGGACTTTCAATTTTACGGGCACACTTTCGCCTAAACTAGACCGTTTTAATCGATATTTTAAAGTATATTAATATTAAAATATTTTTGTTAAGTAACCTATTTAAACATTTTTCTTCTCTGTGTAGCTGATTTCTGCTGGAAAAAATCAAGTAAACCTCGTTGTGGATCGAATATGGACTGCACTGAAGGAGATAAGAGTTTTGCTTGTTCTTGTAAAGAAGGTTACCGGCAAATTGGTGAAAAGTGCGTAAAAAGTAAGAACATAATTTCATTATAATTTTTTATCATCACTGTCAAGAAAAATCTTTATAGTATATGAAAGGGACATTCTTAAATTGAAATAATTTTTTTTGGAATAGGAATAATTAGTGAACTGATCAGCAACATTTAAAAAACAACTGCTTAAAAATAATCTCCTCAGGTAAGCAGGGTCAAGAATCGTTTTCGGCTTCAGAATGAAACCCAAACATCTAACCAATTAATGAGAACTCTTCTTTATTTCACACGATAATTAGTTACTTTGTAGAATTTTCATTTAGCGTGTATTTCATATTTTCTGTTCTTATCAGGCAAAGGATAAAAGCGAAGTTTATAAAAGTAATGAATGAAATGAATCAACGCTTAAACGATCCAAAAATAATTGAAAAAATAGCTAATTGAATTCACTTCGCTATTAGTGACGTTTTTCCAACTATTAAATATACGAATTTTTCGATTGCATGTTTGCTAATAAACAAATCGCTCACTTACAGAAATAATTTATCAAGAAGAAATAACATCAGTTTTATGAACCAAATTAATGAAAAAGTGACTTTACAAATAAAAAAAATGTGTGTGAATATTTATAAGTAACATAATAGTTCAAGATAGTACTGGTTAATGAATATTAAGTGCTTGAAATACTTAAATACAGAATTAAACTTCTCTTAGAAAGTAGGGATTGAAAATAGGAAACCTCACAGTCATATGACAAATGCTGCTACTGCATGTTATAACTAACTGAATATTATCTGAAGGTTGTTCTACAAGCCAGGCACTTTTGTTCCCTGCAAAAATTACAGAAGATTTAAAAATTAAAATTGGCCTGTCACATTTGACATGTATCACATGATCATGAATTAATTACTTTATAGTTTTTCAAATGTAATCGTCTAGTAGGCGCTTTTCTTAATTACTTGTTCGGCTGTAATATTAACAGCCTGTAGCTATACGGGTCAAATGGCGAAATCGGTACAGTTGTTGAGGAGGGGAACTCTGTCAAAATTTTGTTTTGTGATATCTCTCGGAAATGGTGGGCGGTGGTACGTAGGAGACCACTGATGATGCATCTAAGGATCGTGAACTTTCATGCAACATAAAAATTTGCGAAATCAATCTAATGGTTTGGGCTGTAGGTCTCGTTCTTTTGTTCTGCCAATTATTTTAAACATAAAGATTAAAAATAAAACATTGGCCATCGTTTGAGAAAAATTGTATTTTACTTTTTTCTCAAATCAAAATTAGTGCTTTTTACGTTTACATCTTGAGAGATGTAAACGTAAAAATATTTCTTTCCGAAATATTTATAAAGCATAATTTCTTTCCAAAGTTGTTTATACTTATATAAAAAAATTCTGAAAATAAGTCGTTTTGAAATGAAATTTTATATCGATTCAAACACGCTTGCTAACTAACTATAAAGTCTCTTATGAAATTCTTTGATCATGTGAAATATGGATCTGAAATATATTAATCATTAAAAATCAAAACGCATACGTAATGTTATCACGCATGTAATGTTTTAATATGTATCTTCTAGTCTTAAAATATTTTGATACGTTTTAGGAAAATTTTATTAATAAATCTAACAGTTATAAAGAGTTTTTTTACTATGTAAAGATGATGAAACAAAATTATTGTCAAAATATCAGAGCAACTACTAGAATTAGAACACCGTCTCATACCCCTGTGCTCTTAACCATTACGGCCAAACAGAGCAACTACTCAAAACTTTAAAAGAATTGCATATAAAATCCATTACATGATTAAAGATGCAAAGGATAACGATGATCATTAGTTGAAAAACTTGAAGCACGTTTTTCATACAAAAACCTAGAAATCTCCTGATTGTACGAAATTGCATAGACTTCACAATAGTTTTAAGAGGAAGAGTATATTTGTAAGCTAATCAATTTTTGATTTTAGAGAATAAGAATCGGCATATGCACATTTTGAATGTTAAACCAAATTTTCATTTGCTAAATGTTTAGAACATGTTTTAACAGTAATTCTATAATATTTGAAGGCCATTTAAGTAATAAGAAATATTTCTTTCAGTCGATAAGTGTGCTCCTGGAATAACGAATTGTCAACAGGTTTGTAAGGATGGTAATTGCTCGTGCTTTTCATTGTTCATTGAAAACGATGATGGATATTCATGCGGTAAGTTCTTATTTTTAGTCATATTTACAAAACATTAAAATAAATACTCAGCAATTCAAAGAAGATCGAAAACACATTAACAGTTGATGTAATGTATCAGCAATAATTTTACTTCGACGTTTGCAGATTCGAAATCGAAATTTTTGCACGAGTTCTTTGTTGGTCAGTAAGTGACAATTCTACTCATATGAAAGTGTAACTCTTGTAATTCTGGTTGCGGAAAAAAATCAAGAACATTAATTTGATCTGGAGGACAACAGTAACGAAGTGTATTCAAACTTTTATAAGACCGTATGGAAGACCTTGTAAGTCATGTCTTTTCAGTTTGTATTCACAGTTAAGGTGAAAACTACAGATAATCAAATTTGTGTGGCAAAATTTTAGCAAACGTTAATATCGATAATTAAGCATCTTTCTTTCACACATTAGCAGATTGCAATTATATTCGATTTAATTATTGGCTTTAATCCTCCAAGTGCCAAATTATTTTAATCCAATCCAGAAAATGAGTGTATGTTAGCAATTTCCACCGAAGCTGCTTTTTCAGTCACATGAGAGAGCATCACTTCAGTGTTAGTCGCTAGTCAACATCATTTTTAGGGAAGGCAGTAACTCATATGTTTCGTAGAGAGGCGCATTTAGTTTAGTTTAGTTATATTAACGTCGCGTTTTGAAGCAATATGAGGGTAATTTTAGGACTACCTCGTTATTTTGAACTGCGGCCAGATGACGAGGATGGCACGTGAGCTGGCACCCTTTTCCAAATTTCCGCAACAATCCAACGGGAGGACGTTTGACCCCCTACATGTGATTTAACGTACAACAGGCCCAATACACAGTGGATCTTCAGTGAAATTGTGTTTCGAACCTGGAATCCTGCGGCCCCAAAGCCTAGGCCTAACCACTGGGTATTGTTGCGATATTGTTTCAGAAAAGCGATACTCCCGCCAGTGTACGCTGAGTGTGCTCAGCCATTTACCACAATAGTAGTCTCCATACAGAGGCTGCAATGCAACGACTCACTACAGTCTTTGGCTGGAAGCTATTCCGTCATCCACCTTACAGCCCAGTCCTCGTCCCCTCTGGTTTTCATTTCTCTTTGAAACTTACGACTTTCCTTTCTGGCAGGAGGTTCCAGGATGTAAAGGCTGTGAAACAAGCTGTTACCACCTGGTTATATCAGGGATATAAAATATGGTGCCTCGTTATGGCAAACGTCTAAACACTAATGGCAATTATGCCTAAATACAGTGTACCGAAATAAACAATAAAGTGTTTTGTTCCAATACATTTTACGTTCTTTTAATTAAGACAACAGAACTTACTTTTCTGCATAAACAATTAATAATCTAGTTTTTTAATAATTTATTTAAGATCTAAATGGTTAACTAAAATCTTACATAAATCTAAGATCTTAGAGGTCACCTTTAAATGTAGGTGAACGTATGTTTTCGTACGCAATTGAAGCTAAAATCTCAGGAATATTTTGCACATGGAATTTTAAAAATAGAGTTTAAAAACACTAAATTAGAAAAAATTAAAAATAAAAAAATTAACTAAAACTTTAAACAAAAACAACAAAAAAATTTATTTATAAACAAAAAAAGTTAAATAGTAAAATTTAGAAAATAAAATTTAAGCAATGTTTAAGTAGCGCCCAATTGCAGCTGCACACAAAACACAAAGAACAATGGAAATCAATATCATACAAAGAAAGCCAAAAAAACAAAGATAAACTCAGAGGTAATCGAAAAAAATAAACAAGGAATCCATTCTAGTCCATTTTTTCAAGGTCTAAGGAATTTATTCGAAATAGATTCAAAATAATAATTGGGAAATTTTTCTGTAAGAATCTTGCATGACGCCAAAAGTAGCTTCTTTTATTCCGAAATTTCCCAGCAAAAGACAAAGGAGTTTAATTTGAAATATATATATATAAATTAACATGTATTAAATATTTTGAACTGAACATGATAAATGGAAAATTTAAGCTTGGCCACTTGGTGGAGGGGATAGCTCAGAACTGCATTTGGCTTCTAAAATATGTCTTTATAAATCATTTACCAAAATATATTTAAGATTTTTAACTTAAAAAAGTTTTCAAAAATTTAGTTATGAAAGCATCTTGATAAGTGTAAAATGGAGGGTTAGGTCACACGTAAATCTAATTAGGTTCTACATACTGTACCTCAGAGGTAAAATATCTTAAATCGAATTTAACTGATTTTAATCTTTTTATTGTATTTGCACTATTCCGGCCACAGTTTTGAGTGGGTAAATTATAATAGCTGTAAGTAACAGAAGAACAGAAACAAAATATAACCTCTCACAAAAAATAAAATACAGTAATACAATTATTATTTTCTGGAATTTCTTTTGATTCTGCAATAAAATATTAAAATTGTTATAATTAATACAAAATGATTAAACTATGGAAGCTAAGACTATAAATTGCACGTAGTTGTAAATTATAACCAATTCCAAAAGGTTTATTTTGGTATAAAATCCCTACTACTTGAATAACCCTACCAGTAATAAGACATAAAATAAGCTTAATTATGATTTTCTTTCTTACAAATAAATTTTAGCAATAGCAATGGCTATCTTATAATGTATTTAATTCAAAAATAGTTTTAAAAAATGTATCTTACGCAAATTCCCCAATTTCGTGAAATTGCTCGGGAAATAACGCACAATCTGAATAGCCTCGCAAGTTTGAATTTATTAAATCTAGTATTATGAAGCAGAAATAATCTGCATAATTTCTTGTTGTTGTCGCTGAGTAAACTAAGCTAAAATCTGGTTAATTCTTTTATTATATGGGCCGAGCATCTTACCTTGGAGCAAAGAAGAAATTGCCCAAGTTAAAATTTTGAAATCTCTCGAATAGCGAAATTACAAAAAAAATAATAATCGTAGCCCGAAAGTTATCAACCATCTTTTGAAGGAAAACATAATCGAAACCGTAGATAGAATAAAGGAAGAACTGATTTAGACACAAAAGCCAGAGAACGCCACTTGGTTGGTCGTCACGTATCAAATTCGTTTTTACCAGCCACCAAGAATTTCTAAAGAAAAAGGGATAAAAATTTTAAGTTTCCACCTTCGGAAGTATATATAATGAATACAAAACGATTAAATTATTGAAAATAAGACGCAAGCCACAAACAAAGCCACACTATAAGTTGCGACGACTTGTCTTTGCAAGACACCACTTGTATTGGATTTCTGAGTAGAGAAACAAAATTTCCATCGATTCTAACGTTTAAAAATGGGTGAAACGTATGTGTTATCCTAATATTAACATGATTTAAGAAAGGAAGAGCGAAATCTATCTTGTCGCTATTTGTGCCTTGTCGCAGATATGGTATGGGAAGCAATTACTCCTCATGGTAACATCGATATTATTATTTAAAACGGTGGACAGATGCCACAAATTTATTTATGTTGCAAAACATGCAACCAAAGTTCCACGCTCTCACCAGACATAAATTTAAAACATAGTAATGCTATAGTGAACCTGAAATCTGTATAATGGTGAATAGGTAACATAACTACGCCAATTAAGCATAAAAAATTTAGTCTTAGGGTAAGGAATTTCCACGAATGTATCAAATTCTATTTTACCGTTATAAACTTTGTCTTTCTCTTGATTTCCACTTTATAGATCCTACAACATCTGATTCAGAATGTAGTTTAGAATGCGGCAAGGGCTCTTGTGTGAAAGAAGGAAAAAATGAAAAGTGCATTTGTCCTCAAATATCCCACGTCTACAAAAACAAAACTTGCATAGGTGAGTAATATCTATATTTTTCAGTGGTTGGTCAAATTAAGACTTTCACATTATGTTTTGCAAATTCAGTATTCTCTTCTTTCATTTTTGTTTTATCAAGAAGGGTCAGAACAAGAAAATATTTGCCTTAGCGATAGTTAAATAAACAAGTTTTGTATGATATCAAGTACAGCGTGATGCAACCGAAATTTCGTTTTATTTGCATTTTATTAACCACTTGCTCTGGAAAGACGTGTCACGCACGTCGTAATGCTTTTGTCACATAATCGCCAATGACGTGGTATGTACGTCGTCATGCGATTGTCACAGAAACAAAAACGACGTGCGTGGCACGTGGGGGGGGGGAATGTTTGCCAGAGCTCAGATTATCATTGCAATGCATAGCGTACACTTGTCAATATTTGACCCATATTCTAAAATGGAAAGCAAAAGTGAAGTTAACGACATTATTTCGACAAATACGTCGTAATCAGTTTTTTGTCAGCATAATCGCCAATGACGTGGTATGTACGCCGTCATGCGATTGTCATCACAGAACAAAAACGACGTGCGTGGCACGGGGGGGAATGTTTGCCAGAGCTCGATTATCATTGCAATGCATAGCGTACACTTTGTCACATATTTGACATTCT
>BGPR01003200.1:54486-85868 GCA_013235015.1 Araneus ventricosus
CAGAAAAAGAAAACACGATAGTGGGTGAGAGACTTCGATGAAATAGTTTTCCACTTCGAAATCGGGTAGTGTATAATTTATCCCTCATGACGAAGAAGAATGGCATAAATAAGATTAGAAAATAATCTATATCCAATGAATGGATATGAAACGATACCGAAAATATATAACAAAATCTGGAAATATCACGAATTTCTCGAAATAAATTCAGTTTATAAAATATAAATCTTTTTTCCCGATTTTCGATGGACATCGAACACGTGCCTCTCAGCGAGTTTTTCACTGACCGTTCTGGCAGCCACGCTTCAGTCTTTGCCAGCTGCAATGGTGGTTAAGTAAGCGCTTTTACTATAGTTCGAAATGTTTCAGGTTTGTATGTATGTAGTTGGAATTTTGTGATAGATTACTTTCACTTCGTAATACACTAGAGTTCTGCACAATTTTGTATATTTTATTTGGGTCTTGGTATAGGACAATGCAATATATAACATGCAACTGAAACGAAGTACAATGATAAAATGGAAAGCAAAAGTGAAGTTAACGACATTATTTCGACAAATAGAAAAAGAAAACACGATAGTGGTGATAGAGACTTTGATGAAATAGTTTTTCCACTTCGAAATCGGCGTATAATTTTATTTGATGTCGAGGAAGAATGCATAAATGAAGATTGTGAAATTAATCTTATATTTAATGAATGGATATGAAAAGATACCGAAAATATAACTAAAATCTGGAAATATTCACGAATTTCGAAAATAAATTAGTTTAAAAAATATAAATCTTTTTCCGATTTCTCTAAGGCATCGAACACTGTGCCTCTCAGCGAGTTTCACTGGACCGTTCTGGTACACGCTTCGGTGAATTTTTTGCCAGCGCAAGTGGTTAAGTAAGCGCTTTTACTAAGTTCGAAATGTTTCGTGTTTGTATGTATGTAAGGTTGGAATTTTGTGATAGATTTTTCACTCACTTCGTAATACACTAGAGTTCTGCAATTTTGTATATTTATTGGGTCTTGATGACAATGCAATATTTTAATAATTTTAGAGCTCTCAATTATCACTTTTTAAAAAAAAATTCGCAAAATTACGTTTGCACTTGGTAGGTTTCCGTGGCGCCATCTATAGTATTTTTAAAGAACTAGAGGTATTTATCGATGCTAAAGTAATACTAAGATAAAAAATAAACGGTGGAAAAGGACTTGTCAATGGTTCAATTATGGATATCCATCATGAATATTACATGGGCACTTCTCAGACGTGAACAAGCGTACGATTAAGATATCCCATCAGTAAAAAAAAGTTATGACATAAATTAAAGACTAGAAAATAATAAATATAAAGAAACAAATGAAGAAAACGCTTTTACCAATGCATTAGAAAAAGAAATAAATAAATTTTTCTCAAAAATCTGTCGATCAAAACAAAAATCGTAAAAGCGTGAGGCGTTGAAAACAATAGGGGAAAGATATAAAACCACAATGATTATCATAAGAAACGAAATGTTATTAAACATACATTATATAAAATATATTATAAATGTGATGATAATACTAATTTACTTACAGCTTTTCTACCTGCGCCTCACGCTTTTCCGATTTTTGTTTTGACTTCCAGATTTTTGAGAAAAAGTTATTTTTTTCTTTTTTAATGCATTGGTAAAA
The DNA here is from genome assembly GCA_013235015.1 of Araneus ventricosus. Lineage (NCBI taxonomy): Eukaryota > Metazoa > Arthropoda > Arachnida > Araneae > Araneidae > Araneus > Araneus ventricosus. The sequence continues at coordinate 56,150 of BGPR01003200.1, forward strand.
GCGTTTTTTTTTTCAAAGTTTTTTTATAGTTATTATAAAATTGGTTATTTGTGCCTTGGAACGTTGGTTTCCTTTCTAATTAATATTTATAATAAATGGGTAAGGGAACGTTCCGAATAATTTTTTAATAAAACATAATAAGGAAAGTAGACAAATTCTGAATTAAATAGAATAATTAGAATAGAAATAGAAAGAATAATTTTTTACAGCTTTAGGCAACCGCATATGTGGGATTTGATAGACAAGAACTATATATAAACTTTTCTCTGAATGAGTTTCTTGCTTCTCTTATAAGTAAAATACAAAAAGCAAGCTGAAACCGATATCATCTGGTTTAGACTCAAATTTGGGATGAAGGCCAACTGTTCGAATCCCGTTACACTGAAGACCTATCATGCATGTGGATTTAGATTTTCGAGTTTTCGCGTTATTGTAATGATGATTTTATTCGAATTTGAATAAAAATATGAGTAAGATTTTTTTTTATTCTCGTAGACAAATGCGAAGCTAAAGTGCTTAGAAATGGAGAATGCCCTGAAGAAGTAGGCTGCCTGTCTGATGAAGAACATGGATACACATGTAACTGCACTGGGAAGTACGATTTTGCAGAAGATGGAGTGCACTGCAAAGGTAAAGGAAATATTTGTATTTTTGACTTTTAAAAATATTTAGGACGAAATATTTTTAAAATTTAGACTGTTTTTAAACATGTTTTAGATGTTACAGTTGTTTCAATTTAGTGTCCTACTATTTTGTTTCTAACTCGAACAGAATTGACAGAGTTAAAGCAATAACCATTCGACAGATATGGGCTATCCTGTTTAGAAAGTAGTGATTTTTGGAAAGCATATTACTTATGTGATAAAACTTATCAAGCAACGCAAATAAAAAATATTTCGAACCCTGAACAAGCTACAAAAACAAATCTGTAGCTTGTTCAGAAACGCTTCTTTACAGAAAGTGAATATTCTAGGACAGGACAAACCACATTATGAATAGAATGATGTGGATTGTATTAATAGAATGAGATATATTTTTTGTAGCTTAACTCGATATTTAGATAACTTGATTTTTGCAGCCAGAAAAGAGACTAATGTTCGCTGAAAATCACTTTTGATACAATCATTTTTCTAGCAGGACTTTTCGGTATTTCAGTTTTTTGCTATTTTTTATAGATTTTTATGGATAATTGATTAACTCCTTCTTTTGACAAAAATAAATAAATAAATTATTTAATTTCTTACTACGTTTATTTATTTGCAATAACATACATCTCTGGATAATTTTCTATTGTAGATAGAGGTCATGACCGTCCGCTCTTTTTAGATGTCCTATTATTATCAGTTTTCTTTAATAAATAATTCAAAAAAGCATACGAATATTCAGCGAACAAAATCAGACTATGTAGTAGGGTTTGTAGAAAAAGTCGAATGTTCGAGTATTGAATTATAATAGGGCTCAAATTTGTATATTAACATGCTAATGGATGGAATAATATTGAAAAAATTAGAAATTGAATCTTCAGTTCATGCAAACAGCCTAAAGTTTGGAAAAATGACATAAAAACATTAAAATTCACCTTTTCGCTAAAATGATCCAAGATGCGGTTTTAGGTTTCTAATAGCGTCTAAGAACTTTTAGTTGCCTGATGACAGAAAAAATTATATTTGAAAATCTTGCGCAACATTTCGAGTTCGCGAAAAAGGCGTAAAGTTTTATAATTTAGGTGAAAAATTGAAATTTTTACACTTTTAAAAATAGATGCGGTATTTTACTAAATCTAATAACTGATATAACAATTGCGTGTGAGTTATGTCTGAAATTCTTAATCGCAACTAAACCTGCGACGTTCAGTTATTCTGACCATGATATGATATAGTGAACAGAGCTCACATCAAAAAAACATGTCGCTGAACGTCTTCTCCACTATTTCGGAGTCACCGAATGATTACTAAACAACCAGGATTGCCTTTATCAGTACTATAGATAGACTTATCTATGGAAACTTAAGAAAGGTGGAAAACAACTAGAAGCATTGTGAGAAACCTCCGGTAAGCCCATAATATAGAGAATCAAGACCGACACGCCAAAGTAAATTTCTATATGTAATTTAACTTACAATTCTTCTAGTTTTTATGACTTTTTGTAATCTGGACCCAACACAACGGCCCCAGTTTTGTAGAGAGACCGCAAGTGTGACACATCAATGTTCAAATCAGTTTGCATTCTTTTCTTTTTTCATAATGTACAGTTTTATTCTTTTCATCTGAATGTTCTCTTTTTATGTATTCTTGTGTATCAATGTTTTGCAATTTTTTTTTACTCTTGCTTTTTCAATAAAGTTTCACGCATACCAATCCAACCGACAGGGAGCCGTTCTGGCTCCGAGTTCGGCTGTATGCTGTGTTGTTAAGTTATGTCCTAAACAAACATATCATGTTTGTTGTTCAATCAATGAATCATTTGTCAGATCGATCATCGATCTTGCGACTGATATAAGTAAGTACTTTTGTCACCCAGAGAACATGTTATTAGGTATGATAGTAGAGAGATATAATATATACGAAATTTGAATAACAGGAGGCCAGGAACCTAAAATCCAAAGAAGAAGTCTGATATCAATTTTAAGACTACCTCAATGATTTTTGATGCCACTGACTAGAGTGAGCTGATAAGATTGTACAAAATGTAAGCTGGTGCCTTCTCCACTGATAGAAACCTTGGCAATTGAAAATTCTTACATCATTTCGGCAAAGTAAAACTCAGTCTGAGTTTAATGTTTTTTTAATTTCTCGTGCCATACATTAGCTATTAAAAGATGCATCAATCTAGTCACAGAGCCTGCCGAATTATTCACTTCAAAAGCTTATTTTTAAGATCTATTAAATCGAAATAACAGCACGCTTAGAGAGTTGAATCGGTAGCATTACTAGATGTTCACACATCCAATTTTTAGATTTCGGCGTTTGCTGCTGTTCCTGCAATCCTTTGTCATCCCTTGTTTCGCTTGTTGATATGCAATGCAGCGAAGCAAACAATTACTTATAAGGTACTTTTTCTTGTGTTTGTTCAGTAAGCTGTTCGTTATCCGAGGTAGTGTTTGCTGTTTGAACATAAGTACTTTCCTTAAATAATGTGATCGCAGTCGGGTACATCGGAACAGAGGAGTTCCTACAAGAGTCTTTCGCGTAAAAGAAGGGGAGCGGAAGACATGATTTAATAAGTTTCAGGAACAGCAAATGTATGTGCCTATACTCAAAGGAAAATAAATAAATAAATACAGGGTGTTTTATACCAAACAATCGTATACAAAACTCGGACAGACTCTTCATAATGAGAATCCTCATTCTGAGAACATAAACGAAAAATACCTACCTCTATGACGCATTATTTTCGAGAAAACTGCAGAACAGAAAGTATGACGTCACATTCTGTACAAGATAAATAAGCTTTAATACAGACAGGAACAGAGGTACTTAATACGACATGGTATTCACGTAAGTAGCTTCTCAAACAGACACCACGCAATTCGAGGCATGTGCGCAAGAGCCGTACTGTGGCAGAGGCGAAGTGCACGCGATCCAGAGTCATAATGTCGACATAAGCGAAAGCAGTATGCAGAAGTGCGGCTACTTCATTTCTGAAGAAAATGGGATTCGATATACCAATTCTTTAAATATATTTATACGAAAATTCCGAAGTAGTCAGATCTGGTGATTGTAGTGACGATCCATTCATCATGGTTTGCAATTTCGTGAGGTTTACAAATGCTTATTTTTCTTGCATTGATGCCCTGCTTTTTATTTTGAATTTTTTTCGAAAACTATGAGTCGTAGATATACGATTTTCTGGACAACTTTTATGAACTCACTATGAGGTTTCTCCTTCTGCGCTGCGTGTCGGGTGGTATCGAAATATCCTGTATATTAAAATTCTGCCGGAACAGTATACTGAAAAGGACTGGAAAAGGATTAGATTATCTTCTAATCAGTATTATAGTAATGGGGTAAAACTGGTCATTATTGCAAAAAATTGCTGTCTCTTAGAATGATCGACTCTATCGGTACTCACCTTCAATTTTAAGCGAATAGAAGCTTATTATGGTCTTATTTTTTAAACATTAGCCATGCTTTCTAATTGCTTGTAGAAATTTGCCTGTTCCAAAAAGCTAATGAGAATTTAAGGATATTGATTTTTTTCTGGCTGTCAGTAGTTTTTGTTAAAAGTAATTTAAATTGATATTTTTTCAAATATCCTGATTTAAGCCGAGAATTTTAGGGATAGCTTTTACGATAACTGACAATTATGAACTAGATTCATGGTAAACTCATCCTTGGATTAGAGGCATGAAGATCGATCTTCTCTGATTATAAATTTTAGTTGATGTGAAGTATTTCAATGAATGGGAAGCAGTAACTTCTGGCTATTATTGCTTTCGCACTACCTCCTTTTTTCATATTTCTCAAAATAGCTCATTGATTAAAATTCTGCATAGTTAAACATGAAATGGCTGGTAAAATTTTTATTTCTATAACAAAGTTTTAGAAATGTGAAGAACTGGATTTTCAAAGACTATTTAAAGAGTGAGGATTGAAATAAAGGGGTTATTTCCGCTAGATTCTGATACTGTTTTTTTAGAGAAGATAAAATGCATTTTTGTTTTCTAGCCAAACGCATGTGCAGTGAGGGAGATGGCAATGAGGACTGTTCATTGAAAGGTGGCTTGTGTGAAGACGATTTTGCTTCAACTAAAGGGTATAAATGCAAATGTAAATTCGGATATAAAGAAAATCGAAAGACACATGTATGCGAACGTAAGTATGCTTGCCATAATTTATAAATTAAGTGAATTGAGATACGCTACACTAACAAGGACAAAGTTTAAAAAGCGCACTTTTATTAGTGTAATTAAAAGCAGAATATATTTTTATGAAAAATATGGACGTCAAACAAAATCGTAAAACTGTGATGCGCCTATGGACGAGATTTCTGTTTTGTTTATTGGGGTAATGTAGAATTTCCGCTTAACCAACAGAATTCCAAAGGGAATCTTCAGTATTTCCGTAATCTGAAGATGTTGATTAATGTTCAAGTACAGTTTTTTAATGTTATGGATTAAGGATACGTTAAAAATATAAAATTTCATGCTCCTATTGCAGTAGTTATCAATCAAATAAGAGCCTCATTTTGTGGAAAGGATGCCATAATTGTTCGTTATTGACCTTTTTGGCGACTTCAAAGTCTTGTTTGGCGATTAACTTGTTAAACAACCAATTTAGATAATCACTGGCGGTTGAATTTTAAAACAAACGATTTCGCTAATTACAATCGTTCAATTTGTAATTTAGCCGTTCAATGAGACGTTTTAAATAAAAAATAAAATAAATGAACTCAAGGAACACAGAATTCAACGCTTTGTGTATTAAAGAAAAGAACTGGTTCTATCTTGGCGCTTGATACAGCATCCAAACAGATTTGGCGATAGCTTCAATCGGAGGGTTACCGGAAAACGGTCTGTGAATCCATTATAAACAAACCAGAAAACTTTTCCTTAGAAATACTCTAAGCAAATTGAAAATTTGATCTCATTTATAATAACTATAGTTAATGTTTGGTAATATTGTTTAATCACTGTGGCTTAATATCTTCATAATACTATTTTCATCGCTTCTCACTTTTGATATTTTGTTTTGACGTCCACATTTTTGATAAAAAAAATTATATTTTTCTATTGCACTTACAAAAGCGTATTTTTCTTAACTCTCTATTTTTTAATATTTTCTACTTATTTATCTAGATTATATTTCATTATTGGTTGTTATAAATATTACGCAATTTTAAAATTTTATTCTTATCAAATCCACTATAAGGTGGCGCAACGCCTATGGAATCAAAATTTAATTGGAGTAATTTGATTGATTTATGAAGTAATTAATAATTGATTAATTTCTAAAACTATTAAAACATTGTATTGCTATCGGAAACATACAACTGTTCAGAAATTAAGAACTCAAGTGCATTATAAATTCAATAAAAAATCGATTTCATAATTCCATTTTTACAAACATGAAGCAAGTCATGTTAATAGTAATAGTATAAAAATAACCATGTAACGCGTCTGTATTTCCTTCAAAATTAGTGAAAGGCTGTTAAAGATTTTCTATAATTTTGTTAAGAAATACAAAAATTATACGCATTTTTCTTACAGAGGATAAAAAAACATCAATACCTCCATTTCACCAGCAATAGTACCTCCATTCCAGAATTCATTCCTTCGAATACCTCGAAACCACATATTCAAAACAATCTACAGAAACCGTTGGTAAGGTATAGTACATCCTTACCGACGATACAGCGAATTATATCACAAATATAATTTGCTGTATGGAAGCAATTTATATGGGATAGCATATCCAAATAACAATTCTAATTTACTCTGTCGAAACGGCCGTTAAGGCATAGCACATTCAAATAGTAATAAATATGATTAAATGCATTGAACCCATTGGTACGGCATGCTACATCCAAATAACTAATATAATTCCATCCATCGAACACGTCAGTGAGGCACATATCGAGCAAATATTCTTTAATATATTCAACTCGTCGGTAAGGATTACTGTATCCAAATATTTAACGACTTTGTCTTTCAGATATGTGTGAAACGGCTGATTGTGAGAAAAAGCAGGCCTTGTGTATTATAAACGCTGACAATAAAGCTGAATGCATATGCCCACCTCTTCTAGTAAACGATTCAAACGGAATATGCAGTCAGTTAGGTAAGTAAGCTTAATTCTGTGAATACGTAGAGCAAACATGAGCGAATATCGGATAGTTAAGTTGCTGAAAATATCTGCACTATGGTTTAAAATAATGAGTAACACAGCAATTAAAAAGTAAAATTTCTTTTTTTAATACAAATATTGAATATGTGAACCTTTGGTTCCGCTGTATACATTCAACCGATAGGGAAGTTGATGCAACATTTTATGAGAATGGGAGGTATTGTTTTAATCTCTCGCAGAAATCGATTAAAGGAGCATATACACAGAAAAACTTCATAAAAAACCGCACAAAAATACCAAACCAGAAAAAAAAATTACCCGATTTCCCGGGCATGTTTAAAATTACCATCAGTCATTCTTGGCTGGGCAGTACTTTTTCGCTTAAACAGACATCCTGAGAATGCAAACTGATTATATCATCAACGAATTTTACTTCAACTTGGATGCTTTCGACTTGACTTGTTTGATTAATGAACAACCATTTTGAAGTTATAAGAATTATACTTTGGAGGCGCAATTGTGAATATACATTCTACCAAATTTCCGCGCCACACAGCAGTGGAAAGACATGTAACCTCGACGAACTCAACACATGTCCCAGACTCATGTATATATATTTGGCGGAGCAGAGTTGCGAAAAAGAGAGAACCGAGAATTTTGCCATCATACCTACTTGGTCTCTTAAACTTAGGGAAATTGTTGACCGAACGCAGCGACGTCTCTGTTTCAGCTCGACCGATCAGCATTTCGTCTGTCTGTAAATCTGTTTGCCAAGCAGTCACGATCAAACGTATTGTTCGACTTTCTTCGAATTTGGCATGACGGTACTTGATGTCATTAAAAACGACGTTTATATAAGAATTTTTGCATTTTGATTCCATTTGAAGATGGTGGTCATCTTCAGTGTTTTGGAGAATCAATGGCGAGTTTGTCACCATTAATTCATATTGTAAATGCGAGACATTTAATTGTAATTTTGTTAAAAGTGATAAAAGCAGACATGTATTATAATTGTAATTTTGTTGATACATATGAAAGTAAAGATTTTTGAAATTATTCGCGGAGAAAAAAGAGACAAGTTCATAGCTCCAAGTTGAGAGTTGCTTGTTCCTGTTTATTTCCATCTAATCTCGTTTTCCTCTTTTCTTTAAAGTGGGTTTTCTCAACGATTCTAGCCAAACGGTTCATATTATGAATATTTGAAGATTACCTCCTCTGCCGAGGTAAAATTTTCTACAACTTTGTTCTAGTTCATTTTTGATGTGGCTTTTTTAATCATCTAATGCATTTGTTTTTAAATACAGGAAATAAAATTTCTGGATAATTTAGGTGCGTAATACAGTACATTGATTCATCTAAGATTGTAAATATATTTTTATAAGATAGTGTACATGTGGGGTAAACGAAGGTACGTTCTCGAGAGACAAATTATGATGTTCAGTGTTAATGTAAACAGTCTTGTCTTCAAAATGAATGACAACACTGTATAGGCTATTAAAGATTACGTTGCTCTAAGAGCTGAATCTTACATTTTTCGGGGGAGACGCGAGTATTACTATTCACAGAACTACTAGTAATTAGACCTTAAAAATATTTTAGTTTTTACACGAGTAACAAAATCAATAAATTACATGGGACATGAAGATTATTAATAAAAGCTTTTATTAAACTAAAAAAAGATTCTTCGAAAGGGACACTGCTTAATTTTGATACACCTTTACCTAAAGTATAAACTTTTGCTGAACGTGAACACGTCCTATAAACATAAAATTAACGTATATTTTACGCTTATGCTATTAGAACTGCATGCTTTTAAAAGGTTGATATCTTTTTAAGAGCTTTTGAACTGAAATTTAGAATCCTCACAGATTTTGAATATGTTATTGGAACTAAAATTATTCATTCGTTTGATCTGTTGATTTTAAAGCTTGTTTTCAAAAAGATTGCAAGTCTTTCTTTTTATGTTATCGATCTAAAACTCATCTTCTTCTGGATAAAAATGCAACATTGTTGGATGTAACTGATCGGCAAGAAAGCTCATGTATTCCTTGCGTGTCACCCTACCATCCAGAAACAGCAAGGGATCAGTACAAAACCAGCAATATATCCAAAACCATGATGCAAATACCATTGCTTTTTACTACTGCTAATAAGGCAAACCAGTTTCATGGCTTTATGGAACTCACGCCACATTTTTCGCCTGATCGCACTCGGGTCAGGACGAAACGGAAGCAAGGATAGATGCGATCTAATTCATGTCTCTCTACGGGAGCATGGTATTAACTTCCTTCCACGTAAACCCATGTAACTGACAGGGAACCCCTTGGGTTCCGACCTTGGGGGTATACAGTTGCGTTAATGTTAATGTAAAAAATAATCTGAAGCATGATTCATCCCACCACATCACTTTTTGTAACCATCAGCTGTCCAACCGCGAGATTCCGTACACCACTGAGGGCGAAATTTCCAGTTCTGTGTAGAAATGAGAGGCTTCGGTATAGGCATCCGACTGATACAGATTGTCTGTCACTCCTGGCGCGTGGTTCGGGTTTTGGGTCAAAATCGGATCGTGACAATCCTTCATTGATGTATTCCGTCAGTTTCTTCGTAATAGACCAAATTTAATGCTGTACAATCCATCTGAGACGCCGACGATCACAAGTTTGGTTGTTGGATTTCTTTCCACGATTTTACCTCTTATACAAGAGCTGTGTTTTTTTCTTCCAACTGCTAGACACTTTGGATATCTCAGCTTTCAAGAAGTCAGCAAGTTTTTTTTCCGGCTATCGTGCCAAAATGGGTTCCCATAATATTTTTCAAATGGAAACATGTCTTTCATTTTCTTCCACTTTTCTCGAGATCATATCTCTTATTCTTATGTTTGTATTGCGGCCACTTGATTCAAGTGATTTGTATATTTTCGCCTGTTAGTTATATTTACATACATGTTTTTTCTCTCAAGGCCGGAGTCTTACCTTAACGTCACTTTTCATTTCAACGACGAGATAATTCAACTATTTGGAGGTCTCGTAGGCTTCCATTACTACCCTTACGAGAGAGCAGACACAAACATCTTTATCTTACCCTCAATTGGAATCCATGCCCCTGATTGTGAGCAGAGTGTCTTACCGACTATACGAAACCGGTCGTTGTATACACATTCAAATTTTTCTAATTCATTGGCTTTTATGTGGTTTTTCTCACAAATTGAAATTAATTTCGCTTCAATGTTGATATCTTTCTGAATTCTAACGATATTCAGCTGGCATATTATGAAAGTTCCCCGATATATCTGGCTTTCAAAATAAGAAAGGCAAAATTTGATATAATTGTCCATGCGCAATCAAAAAAATTTTCTTTCAAATGCACATATCACTGCTAATAATCAAAATATTTACATCAAATCTTAATATAATGCTTTGCTGACACATTGTTAATTATTCTGTAAGTTTCATATTATATGGTTTAAAATTCTGTTAAAAAGTTCCGACAAAATTTGTGATATTTTTAAGAATCATTATATCTTTCTGAATGTATATGCTATTTTTACAAAAATGCAGGTTAATATTGCGCATAGCAAACGAAACCATTTACAGACGTTGCAAATTATTTCGAGCTTTTTATGATTCGAGGGGTTTTAAATATTTTTCTTCTTCATCAAATGCTTGTCGATTGGCTAACTGCCCTTGTTACCAGATCTTCACTGCAAAAGTGTGATTTCAAGCGTATTCGTTACATGACCAAAGTTCAACGAATCTTTTTCCCCATCATTCGCCACTATTTGTACTTCTTATGGCATTATATGTTGAATGTTTTTGCTATCGGTAGTATTAGTGCTATGGTTTTTAAATAATACTGAACTGTGTTCTGTTGAAGCAAAGCCACTGAATTTCGCATATAATTTGCAAAAAAATATCTATTTCTTGAAAATTTAATAAACTACTGTTTTTATGATTTTATGTCTTAAGGATAAAGACATATCATTTTTTGTAAAAAAAATATAAATAGATGAACATATATCTTATGTAAAAAAAACCAATAAACTCTTTTTGTTATATTTTAGCTAAGTATTCGTATCTTGGAGATTTCTCGGTACCTAGAAACAAATATGAAGTCGTTACGGCCGAAGACAGTGGAAGAATCAAAAGGGACACTCTTGCGGATATTGATTATGCAAAATTGCTGAAGGATTTCGAAGATTCGGTAAGTTATTAGCATGATTTTTTTAAATTTTACTGATTAACTACTGCCATTGCTATGAGATGCAAGCAATTTGCTGCTAACCTTTATTTTATGCTAAACGAAATGATAAGATATCACCTTAAAATGAGGATTTCGATGCAGAAGCAGGAAAATGCCTTTTCTTAATTTCAAGTCAATGATAAAAGTAATCTGTTGAACGTGAAATTCGGACGCCTTTAACACTCTGACTCCGAAGCCGGCCGTAATTGGCCATGCAACTTCTATACTAGTGGGCGGATTTCGGCCGGTTGCTATTCCGAAAGGGGGGAGAAGGCAGTTGGGCGAGTGGTCATTAAAGGGACTCTTAAAGGATAAGAGATTTAAGGCCTGCCATTAATATCTCCCGCAACCCGTAGTGAGGAGAAAAGGAGGAACGGGGCGGACTAATCAATTCGTCAGATCAATTAGTAAAAAAAAACCTCCGTATACAACAGTACTCAGATTTTGAGAACTCTTAGTAATCGAAGAGTTAAAGTAAGACATTTATACCAGCCTATATAAAAATAATTGATTTTTTGGAGCAACATATATATCAGCAAATTATATTTATATTTACTTTGGAATAATGATTTACATCAAAATCTGAACAATTAAATTAAGATGATTATTTTTATTAATGTCTTCTAAAAATATTTTTTAAAAAAATAAGAGACTCTTTAGAGCTTTTTAAATCTATTTTGCAAGTTTTCGCAGTTCTTGTCCTACCTGAGTTGCTAGTGAAAGGCTGAAATACATTGTTTGAAATTATGAAAACAATGCTGAGAAATTTAAATCACAATATTATGCTGAATTTAGGATGTAACTCTTTGATAAAATTTCGGGTGATCTGAGATTTATATGGACATTTATATGGTTTTTATTAAAAGACGGGAAGAAAGTTGATTTGACTGATTTCGACCTTAGAGGAAAATTTAAAGATGCATGTAGTGATAAGCTGCATCAGTAATGCTAATATCCATGGCTGTGGATGGCTTATATTCCACTGTTCTTTACTACGTACCTTGAGACTGTTTTCAATGACGGAGAACTACTGGCCGTAAGGCCGGGTACACACTTGAGGTTTGGGTCGGATAAATCATTTGCCGTAAAATGACGGAGAAGTAATAAACGCTTGAAGCACAGAAAGTAGTTGAGTAGTGCATATATAACTTCAGCAGATCAAGATTGTCGTTAATGGCTTGTCCAGCACTTTTGCGGTTCGAGGGGAAAGCGTGAAGCAAGTGTGTCGGAGAAGTCATTGGAGACAATCTTGCTCTGCGGGAAGCCTATGTGGAACGCCCGTCTGGTATCACTTTACTTCAATCCGCTTATTGTTTCTCCGGAACATTGCCGCAAATGATTTCTCCGACACAAATCGCATATATGTGCCAGGTCTAATAGGTCAAATGTTCCTAACAAATTCCTGTCGTAAATCCGACTTCATTGACTTACTCGTGCGTGTAAGTAAGTGGGAGGAGAGAGTCGTTGTCCAAACTCCCACTGTCCTTTGCCCCAAGTGTAAGAACTCATATTTCTTGACTTCCGATTGTCGTCTGATGACGAGTTTTGTAGGTCTCACGTGACCTACTATTGCAGCCATGGTTCGTCCCTCCGTAAATAGTGCCTAAAAGTGGAGTTCCTATTTGCACAAGATGTTTAAAGTATCCCCACGATGTTGCTACGATATTCTGAATATCGGAAAACATCAAAAAGATATCGTATGAATATTGTAGAGCACCTTATGCTAATAGGGGTGGCTTCTTAAAAAAGTAGAACCTTGCAGAAAAACAACAAAGAAATTCATTAAATCATGGCACTGACAAATTGATTGCTTAGAATACTGGCAGTAAATTATGGCTTAGAGTGGGCGAATCTAATTCGTATCATTCTTCCCATGACTGTCAAAGAACAAAAGGTAAAATTATATCTTCTATTCACCAAAAAATTGAAAACTTGGGCTACAATTTTCTTTTTCATTTATATTATGGAAAAAATATTTTTCAGAAATATGCGAAATAAAGAATGTTTTAGTTTTATTCAAAAGAAAAGAAATGTTTTGCTTCGTTATATATATCTCTCTCCTGAATCGAATTATTTTATTTTCACAAACACAAAGAAAAGGATAGTTTAATTTTAGACAATTGGCATATTTTTTTCTATTGTATTTTTATAATTTTTGTATAATTTCTATTTTATATAATGCAAACAATTAGTTTAAAACATTGCCAATAATCTTTTAAATTAAAGTACGATGCATTTGTTTCTGAATAAAAATAATATGTATTTATTTATTGTAACATTTTTAGATGAATAATATTTTTGATGGTTACGAAGGCACTTCGTTACTGAATTGCACGTAAGTTTTGCTCTGTTAAAGAGTTATTTGTATTTATTACCTTAAGTTTTAGTATTATTTGTTACTTTTAGTTATTTTAATATATTAGTTATTATTAATATTTCGTGTTGATATGATAATTGTAAGTAAATTTATGGGAAAATTAAAGGTAATTGTTATGAAGCTAACTAATGGAATCAATTTAATTAAAATAAATGTTACGTATTTACAATTTATATATTATCCATGTTTTTTCTTTGTTTTTTAATATTTAAATATATGAGGACCTTACATTTGAATGCGCTGATTATGGTATCTTTGGTCTGACCGCTGTAAGACATGCAGTAATAATTTATTCATGGGTAAATCTAATTTCGTTAAGAAATTTTTGTCAGATTTTATATAATGCATTATTCTCAAAATGAAAAGAAATCTTATCTTTACTGTCCAAGCAACACTTTTCTATATATAAATTTGAAACTTTATAGAAACAATATTTCTAGTTGAGATCAGAAAGTAAAAATCACGAAGCCAATATTTGTCTCCAATGTTGCAAGTTCTGACTGTGCCCCGACAAAATATCTAAATTTATAAAGAATCGATTTTTATAATGAGAAATGTGTCAAGGTAAAGAAAGAAGAAAAAATTGAAGAAATGCTTTAAAAATTATTCGATTTATTTGCCAAGAGAATATCTTCTTTTCATCAATATACATTAGAAAACCTATCAAAATAATAATTTGTAGTATGATTAAAAATGTTAAGAGGACTGCGCAGGCTCACTTGGACAAACAATTCTACATTATTATTGACACGACGAACCCTCAGTTTGCACTGTATTCTTTGCAACAGCACTACTTTCAGAAATCTTTTTAATTAATTGTCTGGATGCAAGATATTTTGAAACATTTCCAAGAATTCTTACATTTTATATGTAAATTGTGGCAATTAAAGTCTTAGAAATAAGTATGTTTGAAGCGTGAATGGAAATTCATATAACATTTATATTATATTAATGAAGATTTTGCAACAGCTCTCTTGAAATAAAATTGTATTTATTCCCCGAAGAAAGTATTATAACAGGTATTTTAATTCATTGACTTAAGAAAAAAATCATTAAGATTTTAAATAAAGTTTAACCAAATCATGTTTCTAGAATATTTCCATTAATATTTTTTAGGTAATATTTTTTTAGAATTTTGTATGTTTCATTCAAATATTATTAACCTTTACGCAGGTAACAACAGTAGCTCCGTAGGGAGCGTTGGAGAAGGATTAAAAAATATTACACAGACACCACGCCAGCGATGATTGCTTTTTACGGAGCACACGAACTCTAGGTTCACAATCTCCAAACCTAAGAAGTAACACCGTTGACCCTGATTTTAAAAAAAATATTATAAACCTAATTAAATAGAATTCCCTGGAAGATAATTAAGAATTAAGGCTGAAAGTGAATACTTTATTACTTATATCCAATTAGATTTCTCATTCGTTCATCTCCATTCCCAACATTCATTCATCCTTCCTTTCAATCATGCATAGAACAAAACTATGAGAAAAGAAAAAAACTTAGTGGTTGAATAAAAAAATGGATAGAAAGGGAATTTCCCGTTACCTGGTGTTATATACTAGTGTTAGTGACTCTTCTTCGCATCTTCGCCGCATCCTCTCTAGGTCTTTGGCCTTGGTCCTTGGGCACCTTCCTCATAAGCCCTGATAAGAGCTAATCGGTGTTTGTCCCCTGGTAAAAAATATTACAAATCAAAAGATATTAAACCGAATGTTATGAATTTCATTGGCTCTAACTAAAGCCTATTTCTTGAAACTGTGCAGATTTCATGAGTCTGTTACTTTTAATTTCGACTTTATGATTTTTGTGCCGCTAGAAAACGATACAGAACTACCGTTTTTCTGTTTCTTTTCAGACTGACCAAGTATACACATTCAGATTCGTTTTTGTTGTTATCAGACAGTATTAGTTTTGTAATAATGTAAATTAGTTAGTTTGTTTATATATTAGTTTTAGGTGATGTGAAGTTGAAACAAAATAGTTTCTGACTGTAAAATAAGCATGGGAACATGCTAAAAAGTGAAAAATAACCGATTTAAGAGAAGAAATCAAATTTGTTTTCATTTCTAAAATCCAATGGTTAAAAAATCGGTAGTATATACTGCGTATATGCTTCGTAAAGCCAAAATGAAAATAAGAAACAGCTTTGGCCTTAATGTCAAAACACACAAGATTTAGCAATATAAAGACGTATGATTAAAGATTTCATGAAACCATGAAAATGCAGAGAATTTTATTATGAAAATGAAAGGTTTTGCTATGTATTATGTTTTAAAAAGTTATTATAAATATGGAAAAAAATCGTAAGCTGATTGATCGTCGGAATGATGCTATTTTGAGATTTAAAATGGAACAAAAATAATTTTTGTATAATAATTTGTTCAAGTATTATTGTTGAAAAATGTCGCAATATCATTTATTTTTGAATTAATGAAAAATATAATTGACAATTAAACAATCTTTAAATGGTCCTCACCGTTACTCTGCAAAGTATATCTGCGCCGGCCTGTCCTATAGAACGGGAAAAAACAAAAGACACACATTCACCCTCATTATTTCCAGAGATTGATATATTTTAAATTTCAAATCACAACATTAAAATCATAGTTATCCAAGTGCTTATATTTTTATGTTGACATATATGATAATATGAAAAACTAGATTAGAAATAGAAATTTATTTGAAACTATATTAAGTAGAAATCTTCCGATTTTAAGACGAAATAATTTTTAATAATATTTTGAAGACATAAAACTTCAAATAAATATTTCATATTAACAGCGATGAAGGCGATGACTGGAAGTGTTTTCTGGAAATGAAATTGAACAAAGATCCACAAGGAAAAATAAAAATTGTATCAACACCTTCTGTTTGCCTACCTCTTTCGGACGACTCGCACTGCTTAATACCACCAGACTTTATCACAAGAAAGAGGACAGCAAATGGTAACTTAAAAAGATTCAAAATTTCTGAAAATCCATTACTTTTATTACTGTTTCTCCCTTCTCTCTAACTCTTTTCTATTCCAGATGCAGAAGTATTTCATAAGACAGATCCTTGTGATAAAGGAGTGACTGGAAAGCTATGTGGTGATGAGACGGAATGTAAAGTTTCTGCACCATCCGGTTTCAAATGCGAATGCAAGAAAGGATATTTACGGAGAACCTCCTTTGTGCCTGCTCCGAACGTTCTAGTTGATATCTGTGAAGGTAAATTAGTAAAACTGTCGATTTATTTCCATGTGTACAATTTCTAATGATTAAATTAATATATATTGCATACAGAAGTCATGATATCAAACATTATTCCTAGTATGAAATCTTCCATGATTCCATTAATCTACAAAAAATGAGGAATCATGCAAGAGTTTGTGATAACTTCTAAGGTGAAATCCAGATAAGCATGAAAATACAGGCGAATGTCTCTTGGAATATAAACTAACTGCAGATATAATAATTTTATTTTTATATTATTATATAACAATACAATTATTATATATGATTATCATACAATATTATCATTGATCGAGTGAAGCGAGATCTACGTTTTAACTCAAAAATTGAGCACTTATGTCTGTTTGTAAATTTGTTTGTTAAGCGATTACGACCAAATTCGTTTTCGATTTCCTTTGAATTTGGCATAAATGTTTCTTGAAGGATTAGAAAACGGTGTATGTGTGGTAACGGTAAAATAAGATATTTTAATCGGAGAAGATTTTTAAGAGTCGGGTAGTTTTCCAAGCCATAAAGTTTTAATTAAATTTTCAGAAACATCTAATGTAGCTATTGATCTTAATTTTGGTAACAACTGACTAGGCTTTAAATCACCTAAGTCAATGCCAGTGATTAAACGTTGAATTCTTGCATTTTCAGTCTCTTTAAATATGTTCAAGAGTCTAGTCTTTGAATCTGTATATTTAGTTTGGCTATCACTACGTATGATATCTCATATATTTTCAACAAATTTGGGATCCAATTGCGAAATCAAATAGTTAAATTTCGTTTCTTCGGCAGTGATACCGCTTATTTTGAATTGGGTATTTACTTGATAAAACCATATTTCAGGTTTATCTACCAAAATGGAGGAATTTTTACACTCACCTTGCAACTCAGAACTTGATGCAACTCAGTTCCATCTGCAATCTACATTTTTTGTTTGCAGGAACGGGTCACCAATATGTTGGCTTCTACTCATCTAAACATGAAAGAAGCAACATAAACTTGTTTCACGTATCAAATAATAAAAAATGCGAATACTCCATTTAAACGTTTCATTTCTTTCTTTTTGAGAAGAAACTATTTAAAAAAACGGAAAAATCAGCAAAATTGAAAGAACTACATTTTTCTACTGTTGCCACAAAAAATACAATATGATGAACAAAAGTAAATATGATTTATTATTTTTTTAATTCGTTTATTCGCTTTTTTCAATTCGTTTATTCGATTTTTTCAATTCGTTTATTCGATTTTTTCAATTCGTTTATTCGATTTTTTAATTTGTTTGTTCGATTTTTTTAATTCGTTTTTTCGATTTTTTAAATTCGTTTTGGCCATTTTACTGATTTTGATGTTTTGGCGAGTTTGGAACCATTAAAACGTTTGAATGATTTTGGTAAATGTTTTTGTAAATACTGATAAAAGCAAACATTTAATTTTAAAATTAATAATATTATAAAAATAGACAGTAATTTTCTAAATACGAGTAGTCAATTTGTCAATACTGATGAAAGCAAAGATTTGTGTAAATAATTCGCATTCAAAATGAAAGAGAAAATCCTAGTTTTTCAGGCTTATAGTTGTTTATTCCTGTTTCAATAGATCTAATTTATTTTTTCTCTCTCTCTCTCTCTCTCATTCGTTTAAAGTTTTTTCAGGGATTCTACAGAACGGTTCATGTTATAAAAATTTAAAGAAGATTATCAGTTATTTGTGTAACGTGTTTCTGCGTATTACTCTGAAATTTTGCTTTGTTTTGATAAATACTAATCTCATCAAGCTACTTTTTCAATCTTCAGGTGCTTTTACTACTGTTCATGTTATGATAGTTCACCGATCGAATTTATCTCCGTTTCAACTCCGTTCATCATTTCGTCTGTCTGTAAATTTGGTAAATGCACCACCAAACGCTTTGTTCTATTTTCTTTGATTGAGGTTTATTGAGGTCTTAAAAACATTTATGTCAGAATTTTGTTCATGCCATTTCAGATAGTTGCGGTTTAAGCGATTTCAATGTTTTTGAGTCAATGGCGAGTTTGGCACCATTAAAACATTTGAATCCTTTTGGTATTATTTAGTTAAGTTACATTAACATCCCGTTTCAAAGCTACATGAAGGCTATTTTGGGATGATCCTTGAATTTTCAACCTCGATCAGATGACGAGGACGACACTTAAGCTGGTGCCACCTCTGCAACCTTCTGCAGCACACCAGTGTGTGGACGTTGGACCACTAGGTATGATTTAGCATGAAACAGGCACTGTACGCGGTGGGTCTTCAGGTGAATCGGGTTTCGAACCTGGAACCTATGGTTCAATATTTTATTGCTGATATCACACATAAGATTCGCATCGCCACACCTGTACTTCATGTGTTTACATCTGGTATCTCTCTGCCAGAAAAGATTCTCAAATCCAACCTTAGGGTGTTGCCAGAATTTCTGTTGCACTCATAAGTTTAATGGTTCAGATTTACCTCAAACCCACCGACCCCGAAGCAGAAACTTTACCACTAGGTCACTAGGCTACCTTCAGTTTGGTATTGGCTACACACTTAATTGTAATTTTGTTAAAACTAATAACAGCTAAAATTTATTGTTAACTTTGCTTATAGTGATAAAAGCAGACATTTAATTCTAATATTGTTACTTCAGATAAAAACAAACATTTAATTGTAATTTTGTGAATTCTGATAAAAATGAAGGTTTGTATAAACGATTTGCCTTGTAAAAAGTATGTCTGTGTGTGAGAGAGATAAGATCATATTTTTTCCATGTTAAGACTTGCTTCTTCCTGTTTAGTTCCATCTAATAGTGTATTTCTCTTTTTCCGAAAGAATGCTTTTCCCACGATTCTACCCAAATGGTTCATGTAATAAAATTTTGATTACTACCTACACTCTCGAGTGTAAAATTTACTAAACATCTGTTCCAGTAAATTTTATGTAACTTTTTTAAGTTAGTGTCTTTGTTTTGTAAATACAGAGAGTAAAATTTGTGTATAATATAGGTGTTCAATATTGTATATTAATTTGTTTAAGATTGTAAACATAACTTAGCAAAAAAATGTTTCTCATAAGTGAGTGACAACAATGGATAAACCTTTAAAGACTGTAATGAAGAACTGTTCTTAATTTTTTGGGGGAGGGAGGGCGTGAGGTCTACGGTTTACAGAACTACTAGTGCAATTGCATTATATGATATTTTTGGGAAATTGTGTAGCTACTGTTTCGATGGTTACTATTACTCGGATGGTTACTGTTTCAAATTCGATTTCATCAAATATTCGCCTTGTATGTGGGCATTGGTTCAGATTAAATTAACAAGTCAAAGGTCATCCCACTGGTTTGGCGCGGAATACGGAGAAGTGTCTACGTCATATGACCATAGTTCCCGATTAGAAAGTCCATCCAAAAATAGCCTTCGTCTTGTTGCCAAACAGGACGTTAATATAACTAAACAAAAACAACTGAAATTTCCTGATATTAAGTGAGAGATAATTTTGCTTTTCAAATCATTTTTTACGTTCATTTCGTTGGAATATTTTCCCAAAATCGAATGTGATGTAATTTGCTCTGAAAATCTTTAGTTGGGACATTCTTAATTCGGGTATCTCTAATTTTAAAAGAAATGTTTTCCGTCAATACTATCCATATTGTTCGAGGATTGTTCTATTTTTCAACTATACAAGAGAGAAACGTGTAATACAGTGCCTTTCTGTATGAGTGATTTCCCGATTTCTTGAATCGTGTTACAGAATAAGCATATTATAGAAGATCCGTGTTAGGCGTAAGTTGTCCCTACACAAGGTGTTCATAAAGGTTTTGACAAGATCGAAGGACAAATCACATTGAGTGTATGAAATCACAAAAATGCGTCTGCTAAGTGTGATGTAGCTAGGAGTCACGTGAGACCGTATCGCCTTGGTTTTCTTCTTCTGCGGTCACCATAAATCACTCGTTTATGAGACACCAGAAGACCTGATAGTAAGGATCACGAACATTGCAGCAGAAATCCAAGAAACACATAGAATCTTCCAACGTGTCCGCCACTCGTTTCTATGTTCGTCTTTGTGTCCTATGCAATGACTTCCGCGGTCGCTACTTAGAACAACTAATGTAACTATTTTGTTTTTTTCTATGTATTACAGGTTATGTTGTACCTATTTTGTCCAACAAATGTTTTCAGAGCTGATATCTTTGTTTCTTCCCCGTCACACTTTGAGACGCATTTTCGCAATTTCAGCGTCATTTGTTATTACATTTTCTGTTCTTCCTAATGTGTACTACCATACTCCCTCTAATTTTGTCAAAACTCTTTTTGAATATCCTGTAGATTTGAACATGAATTTTATCAATAACTGCTTGCAATAAATATAATAGTTACATTAATTGCCTAAATACACCTGCACTTTTGAAAATAAGGAGCTGATTCATCAATGTATTTCTAATATTATATATGATCCTTTTGTGTATTATAGGGATAATATAATCCCACTTAGTCTGACCTTTCCAGATTTTTCCATAACCATGAGTCTAGGACTCGTGATAAAGGGGAAGTTTGGTATTTTCTCTTGGGAAAAATAGCTTTGAGCACGCGAAGAATTCTGAATTATCTCCAAATATATGGTTGTACGTTTCAGAAGAAAGAGAAGAGCATTTTTGTTTCGCTTATAGCTAAACTGAGGAAATTTCCATCAGCTAGCCAGACCGCCACGAGCAATTCGTTGCTAAAGCGGAATAATGCTAGTTAAGGTTACTACAGCTAAAGGGAAGAAACCATAACCTTCTTCTTAGAATTCAAATTCCCTTCCCATACCATGTCACACCAGGCTATGCCTTAACCCACCAGCCTACTGGTGGGCTTTATGTAATATTCTGAACGGACCTTATGCACCCTTTGGGTTCGAGAGTATAGAAAAAACAGCTATGGAGGAATAAACAAAACGATCGGCCTATAAGCGACTCGGAAATAAAAGCAGTTCTGAGTCAGCTGTTTAAGACTGACCAATGGCTGCCTCCGGCAGGTCACGTGTCGGAGAATGTGACGTCACATGCATAAGGTACATTGAAATGGTTTTCCTCACATGTTATTTTTACCCCCCGCCCTCTAGAAATATTTGTTGTTAATTCTATTTCTGCTTCTTATGCAATACGAAATATCGTTAAATGTTAACTTTTCTTCATCTTACACGTTTCCCTACAGATGTAGATGAATGCCTCAACCCTGCTATCTGTCCCAACACCACGACATGCTCTAATCGTCCAGGAGACTACACCTGCATTTGCAAATATGGACATCGCTTGGAAGAAGGAAAGTCTGTGAAAACAGATGGGTGTAGAGGTAAGAAACTAGATTTTTTTAATACTGTGGTTACCTGTTGAATAAACTTATTTTAGTAATTGACCTTTGATGTAATCTTTACTTTTTCGACTGCAACCAAATGATGTCCCTCCTCGCCAACGGCGACTCTTAACTCGAATATCTGAAATTTTAAGAGATATTTGAAAGATCTCTTTGAGTTAAAGATCAATTTTCATGACAAGATGTGAGGAAACACCTATTCATAACCTTAAAAGTACTTCAGTAGAAAGATCTTCAGTATAGTAACGCGACTACTTACAAGCAATAGATTTTTTTATATTTTTAAGAATGAAACACATATATTACATATCTTAGGATATTAGTTTACGAGTACAAGGCGTATCAGATTTTTAAAATACCTGCTTAGCTAAAACTTAAAATAATTTTAAAAATAAATAAATAAAAATTTACTATAAGAAAATTTATGTTTCTTATAATTCAGTACTACTATTCATCAGAATAATATTAGAACAAATAAACTATATTGTTTACTGCAGAACTACTGCTCCTTAAAAACCTTTCTTATATGTTCTGTAAGGCCATCCGTGGAAGGAGTGTGGTTGTTTGGTAAAAATCTCGTATTCTCGATGCACCGTGTGATTCGAATACCTGTTTCATCGATATCTTGCCATTTACTTAATGGTGTCGTTGAAATTTTTTTTATTAAGAGTTTTGCCACTGGTGCAGAGTAGAAATTTGGAGAGCGAAGTGACAAAGATCAAGAATCGGCTTTGTTATGTGGCTCTGGTTCACAGATACAGAACAGAACGCTGCTCTAACCCCCGTACCCGTGACCAGACCGGTCACTGAACGGTTTGATGGGCAAGAAAGTTGAATTTTATTTAAGAAAAAAGAAAAACAAAATAAACAAAAAGAAAGAAATATTTACACTATGTGACAGTACCGGCATTTTCACTTTTACACTGTTAGTTCGTAATAGTCTTTTTTTCTTTAGATATTGTTATACCTTTCTTTTTTGGAGGGGGGGGGAAATGTCCGGTAATTAAGTTTTTTATTTCAACTAGCTGGAAAGTTGAAGGCTAGGGAGGCCGGAAATTATCTCTGTTTTCGCTTATGAATTTGACAATCCCACGAATTTTATGCCTGGAGACGAGGTTATTGGCGACTCTTTTCGCCATTTTTATTCGAAGTTTGGCGCTGGCTTCCTCATTTGGCAAGACATTGTGTAAATACACTCCGTTGCTTATTGAAGCGCCATGTCAATTCCACCAAAACAGCAGTAATCGCTGTCAGACAGGTGAAACCTTTTGAGGTAGGCAGGGAAAGGGTCATGTTGAGAGAAGAAGATAACATCTCTAATCCAGTTAGTGGGACGTAGACTAACTGAAGGCATGATGTTATAGATTTTCCTACCTGTATCGCCATTCTTCCATCAGGTTTGCCACTCCTCAAGCATGCTCTTCCGGAGGAGGCCTCTTATGTGCGGTTTAGAAAGCTTAGTAAGTGAATTGGGTTGCTCATGTTGCGTTGCGTCTTTTGCCAATTGGTCTGCTCTCTCGTTGCTTTGTTATGAGGATTTTGAAAATTTTTCTTGCTGTTTCGTTTGTGCTCTTTGAATTGGAAGATGTCATGGTACTTGCTCTATTGTCTACGTGTATTTTAGAGGTATTGTGGTTTGTCAGATGAGATGCGTATATTACTGCTTCATGAAGTGCAGTGAGTTCAGCTTGAAATATGGTGTCGTTGAGTTTAGCAAACCACTGGTGGGCCCAGATGTCATTGGTCAAGACGCAGAAGGCAGCTTCAACTCCGTGTTCGGTTTTCGAACCATCTGTGAAAAGATTTATAATGTCTTTTCGGGCTATATTTGCTTCTCCGTCTTCTAAAGAGATTTGGTTCGCTTTGAGATGCTCTGAAGGATGAATGGACCAGCCTGTTGTCTTTATCTCCAGATCTTGCGGTTGGATATCTGTAATGTTAGGGGGAAGAAAGATTCTTAGGCGATAAATTGTTGTAAACCTGGCTTCGAACTGTAATTGCATGTGTAGGGGTGGGATGCCGAGTATAGTTTGTAACGCTGCCATTGGGGAGGTTCACAGATACAGAGGCTGCCCCAATAACGTATGTAGAACTGTAAGATTCACTCTGTCACCTGAAGGTTTGTTCCTGCTATCTTTGCTCTGGGGGTGATAGACACCTTCCTCCCTTTCAAAATACATCAGATTATTCATCATAAACATGACGATAACTAGCCTTTTAACCTTGCCTAGAAGGCCGATCAATTCAATTTTTATTCTATTTACGTATTCCTTTTTCTCAACAGCTTTTAACATTTTAGTAAGTCACCTATTATTGTTGTTTACTTTTCATATTACAGATGAATTTTTGTCTGTGTATGTGTTTCATTTTTGCTTTATATTTGAATTTCTTAAATTTGAGCAAATCTTTTATTCGCAAGTGCATTTGTATTTCAATTTAATTATTTTTATTTTACCTCTTCGACTCCATGCTCATTTAATGATTATTAATTTAATCTAATATCTAAATAATTTCATCCTTACGAGTACGGATTGGTGTTCCGCTCTGTTCTTTTCTTTCAATTCACCTATAATGTTCGTTTTAAAGTTTTCAAAAATTATTACGTTCTATCTAGTGACTTGTAAGGTGATCCCATCAGAAATTACCCTGAAGCAGAATGGACAGCGAATGTCTTCAAGTGGAATTTTTAACTAATATATCAACATACCTATTCCAGTCTCAGTGGTGTTCAAGAGTGTGCACGCCTCTCTAAATGTCACCTTACTTTATACACTTTACCATATCCTATCCATAATAGATTCCTAATAAGACTGAAATTTTCAGATTGGTTTGGTTCCACGTTTTACGACTGTATAACTTTGTTCAATATATTTTTGCGTTTCGATTATTAATTTTATCAGTGGTACCCATGAATGTGCATTAAGTTGGACCGAAAAAGTCGAATTTTCGAATATCGAATTCCAAATAGGGCTAAAAATTGTTCATTAATATATTTTCAATATTGTATAATATTGAAAAAAAATGAAGGTTGAATCTTCAGTTCGCGCAAAGGGCCTAAAGTTTGACAAAAAAATGAAAAAAACTCTAAAATTTACCTTCACATTAAAATTATAGAAGATGCGATTTTCGGTTTTTAATGGCATCTAAGTACTTCATTTTAGTTGTTTGTTGACAAAAAAATTAAATTTGAAAACCTTGGGCATAATTCTGATTTCATGGAAAAGGCCTGAAGTTTCAGAATATATCTGAAAAATTGAAGTTTTTTTCTTGTACAAATAGGCGCATTTTGTGATATTTTAAAAGCGATCTTTCTGAATAATTCGTTAACGTGAGTCATTTTGTACTCCTTTTTTGATAAGATGATCTTGAGAGCAAAGTTCTCTAACACTTTATGTTTCTTTGTAAGCATACCTTTTCTGCAGACTCTGTGACTCGACTGATGCATCTTTTAACAGAATGTATGACACGTATTTTAAAAAAACTCAAACTTAGGCAAAGTTTTACTTTGCACAACTGACGAAATAGTCTTTGTTCACAAGCTTTCTATCAATGTAGATGGCGGCAGATTATATCTTGTACAATGTTCAACTCACTCTAGTCAGTGTTATCAAAATTCATTAAAGGGGTCTTTAAAGTACTATCAGTCTTCCTTTCTGGATTTAAGGTTCTTGGCCTCCTGTTATTCATCCCTCGTATATGTTATCTCTCTCCATTTCATTTCTAATAACATGTTCTCTGGGTAACAAAAAACATGCTTATATCAGTCAAAGAATCGATTATCGAGTTGACAAATGACCCATTGATTGAACAGCAGACATGATATTTTAAGACAATATTTTACTGACAGATATATCTTATTGCCATACCAGACAGGTGCATACATTTGCACAATGTAGCTTACAAGCATCTTTAGTCCGTTTGCAGAGTTTTCTTGGGAAATGAAAAACCGTAAAAGCCATTTTACACATATATCAGTCTTTGGTGTTGACTGAGAGGTCCAGGATCTTTTATAGCTAGATATGAAGGAAGGTGTTGTTGGTTTTTACGAAGATCAGTTTTAATGTACATTGATTTCATTTAACTGACTTACCTCGAAATTTATAACAGGTAATCTTTTACAATACGCTATTTTTTTCGTATTTGTCGGAGAATGAAGCTGGTACCAACTACTCTTCGTCTAAGAATTCAAATAAATGTTTGAAGAGCAGCTCGCTGCAGTGAAGCAAGCAAATAAACCATTGGAATGGGCCCTCAAACTTAACCTCTATGTAACTGATAACACCATTTTTCCAACCTGCGTTTGTTGCTGCGCCGTCCCAACTCACGGCTTAAATTTCCTTTATGTCAAAATCAGTATCTTTCAGGTGCTTAATAATTCATTTAACTTTTCTCTATCGGTTTCACTCGCCTAATGTGACCGCATTGCCAACCAGGTTGATTGCTCCTCTTCCTGTATTTTCTTCTTCGTGTTCTTCCTATTAACTCCTGTATTTTTCTGAAAGATAATATTATATTTTTTACCTTTAAAGTGCATTCCTTTTGTTGGTATGAACCGGACCGTATCTTGTCCTGTATCCTGCCGTGCATTCTATTTTTTTCTTAACTTGCTTTCATCTTTAAACTAGTGACGCATCTTTTTCAGAAATCATTCTAAGATTATGGAACTAACTCTGAAGGAGATAGTTGCTTTAGCTCTATCAGAAACATGAAATCGATTCTAACCAAATCAGTAGACGATAATTTCGACCTCATTTTAGATGGAGAAAGAATTGAAGACAAATCAACTTCTTCTTTCGTACAGAAATTTTTAATTAATTTCCATGTCATTGTCAACTGCAACGGATTCTCTCAATAATTCTAGTTGTTTTTCTCCTTTAAGCTTCTATATTTCTTGTTTATACTGTTGATAAAGGCAACCTCGGTTGTTCGGTGATCACTCAGTGTTACACTGAAAGACTGGAGAAGACGTTCAGCGAAAGGTTTGTTTAATGTGAGCTCTGTTCAGTATATGACATCATGGTTAGAATTAATGTAATATGCAGTCTTAATTTCGATTACGGATCGCAGACGTAAATATCATCTTATCTCAGTTATTAGATTTAGTAAAATGCTATATATATTTGTAAAATGGTCGAAATCTCAATTTTTCCCTATATTATAAAATTTCAGGCCTTTTGCTCAGGCCTTTTGCTCAGGCCTTCAAAATGCTGCTGAAGGTTTTCATTATAATTTTTCTGTCATCAGACAACTAAAATGAAGTACTTAGATGCTATTAGAAACCGAAAACCGTAGCTTACATAATTTTAGCTTAATGGTAAATTTTAGTGTTTTTTGTCATTTTTTCCAAACTTTAGGCCATTTGCAAGAACTGAAGATTCAACCTTTAATTTCTTTCAATATTTTCCGTTTATTAGCATGTCAATACACAACTTTTGAGCCATATTAGAATTCGATATTCGAAAATTCGACTTTTTCGACCGACCCTAATGCCTATTTAGTTATTTCCTCATTTTATAAGCTTCATCAGATCCATCCCTAACACCATTCTAATAAGAGTGAACTCATTTCATTGGATGCATATTAACGACTATACAACTTAGTACTGACTATTTTTGCATTTTGATCATTAATTTTCTCACTGCTGTTCGGAAGAGTGAATGCTTCTTTAAATGTTTCTTTACTTTATTAACTTCTTCAGATTCCATCCTTTGCAGCTTCTTTATAAGAGTGTACTTCTTACAATGGTTTAGTTGCATATTTTTGTCTCACCGGCTTAGTAGAGACAATTTTTGCATTTCGGTTATTTATTTTATCAGTGGCTTTCATAAGTTAACATGCCTGTTTAAATGTTTGCTTTCTTTACAAGCCTCATAAGATCCCATCCCTAGAGGTGCGTATAGCGAGCCAAAAACTGTCGCCTTATCGAAGAATTCAAAGGGAATCGCTATTCTAGTTGGTGCGGGTTGATGTGCTGTTCTCCGGATCTCGCGAATCTGCTTCGAAACTGCAATGTCATATTTATGCTTCTTGATTTTCTTTTGCCGTTTCTCTTGTAATTATGGGATGGACAGAACTAAACGTATTGAAATTAATAGAAATTAACAGAAACAAGCCTTTGTTCTCGCATCCGTAGCACAAGGACCGTTATAGAAAAAATTTAAAAGACGGTTTCTCGACAGAAATAGGTGAGGAAATAAATGTGTCAGTGGCCCAGTGTGAGAAAAATATTATTTTCTTGCTTCCACCGGCGCGAAAAACAGAGAATAAAGAATTCCATGGAAAAAGGAAATAAAAACGAATTTCAATCAAACTTTTTTAATCATGTTCTGTTCGCCAAGTGTATACGCAGCTTAACTTAATCCTAATAAGAGTAAATTTCTCACATTAGTTTTGTTGCATATTTCACGACTCTCCAACTTATTATTTTTTCAATTTTTTATTGATTTTTTGCATTAATGAAACTATCTTTTCTCCTAGCCGTCTGCAATCCAAATCCCTGTGTTCACGGTACGTGTTCGGTAACGGGCAAGGACGGATTCTCATGCAAGTAAGTTTTACAATGTTTTAAAATGATGGTAATTATTTACAATATAAAGTAAAGTGACAACCACGGTAATTTTTTTTACTCTTATTATTTAACCACTTTCTATATTACGATACCTTTCCATTATACTTTGTGTTATAATCTGATTTTATTATGCTCTTAATTATTTTGAACAGGAAGGCGAATTTTATGTTTTTCCTTTATTTTCAATAAGAATGCGTTCAATAGAATTATAGAAAAGCAGGTAATGGTCCATATTTTCTCATGTTCAAAACGAATTTTGCCCATTCAAACTACCATCTTTCTACCTTGGACTATGAGGAAGTTAAAATGGAAAGGTTCAGCCATATAAAAAAATATTAGGCAAAAATTTCGAAGCTGATGGAAATGTACAACTAGTAGATCTGTGTACAAACTGTACTCACTGCTGTGCTTAAATTCAGATAAGTTGAATTATTTCACGGACCATTTTATCGCATTATAGATTATTTCAAAATTGCTTTAGTCAAAATAATATTTGATGCTTATAAACTTCAATTATATTATATTTTTTATTGCAGCTGTGAAGGAATATATAGTGGCCGTTTCTGCAATCAGACAAACAATGATATCACAGGTAAACCCAAATTATCAACAAATAATAACAGTCTACTTCAAATTAGACAATATTAAAAATCAATCTCTCACAATAACGGTGCAAAAAGCAATATATTATACCGATTGCGGTAAATTTTAATGAAAACTCTACGTAACCCAGAAATACTGAATGTCTTATAATTCTTCAAAAGAAAATCTCTATACTAAATCTCTATATTGATCTCTATACTCTATCTATTTTTATTCTGTAAGCAAGTTATTTCATTGATTTAACTAGGGTAATTTAAATTTGAATTAAAATGAAAAAATAAAATAAAATTAGATGCATAAATATTATAAATATGACAGCTGAGTTAAACTGGTATTTAATTCAAAATTTTCCATCCACTGATTTTTATTTTTTTCTTCTTTTTTTGTAATTTACAAATTCTTGTGCAGAAACAAACTACTTTTGTAAATATGTAGACATAAAAATATTCATATCGAATATAGTTGAAAGTGTTTAGCAATGGAAATAAGAAAGAAATCATCTAAAAAGAAATGATTTCAAAAAAGTTAATAATATGAAGTAAAATGTGTGAGTATAAT
>BGPR01003200.1:85878-105012 GCA_013235015.1 Araneus ventricosus
ATATGTAGACATAAAAATATTCATATCGAATACAGTTAAAAGTGTTTAGCAATGGAAATAAGAAAGAAATCATCTAAAAAGAAGTGATTTCAAAAAAGTTAATAATATGAAGTAAAATGCTTGAGTATAATTGTTACAGGTCAATGTGGATAATCGGTTATTGTGGATAATAACCGGCGATTATTTATAATATAATAAATAAGTCGGTTGAAATGAATAATTTATGAGAATGTATCACATTAACCTGGTATTATGAATAATTACCGATGAAGTTTGTTCAATCCAATTATTTTCGGTTGAGATATATTTTATTTTATCTATTTGAAAATTTGATGTGCGTTGGTCATATATATTATATAGTTAAAGATTAATCGCTTAAAGTTAACCCATATCGTACCAAGCATTGAAATAATTAATATTTGTTATAAAATCCTAAATATGTGTTTCTCTACGCCTATGTATTCATATAAAAAATTATTACTTTCATCGGTACAGGCTGCCTATAAAAAAGACAATGTTACAATCCACTTTTTATTTAGATTGAATGGGAGAAAGCATCTTAAGAGCAGTGCAGCGTTACATTTTTCACAGATAGTTGTTGGTTTTACTGCACAGGTTTTAGGCTGGCACCTTCTTTGTAGGTGTGCTGGGATTTTACAATAACATATCTTAAGCTTTCAAACTTCTTCATTAGCTTGTTGAATACCCAGTTTTCTGCAAGATGGTTTTCTTGGAATAGAATGTCTCAAATAGGCAACTGTTATATTCCTTCGAAGATCAAGCTGGCTCAAACTATAATCAATAAATAACTGATTGAGCTTCCATGTAGCAACAAATGCTGTTTCAAACGCATTAATAAATAAAGGCCAGTATTATATTTTCTCTTGAATTGAAGTAAAATAAGCTGCTGCACGATTATGTTTATTTTAGAATGTATGCACATTGGTACCTTTACCTGTTTTCTGCCATGTGAAAAATTTACATGCTCCGAGAGGCACAAACGTTTTTTTCCGTTTTCCATGTTCAGTTCAAAAGCAGGTAGATCGTATTTATATGTATGCTTTCTTAAAGGACCATGGATAAAGTGTTATTAAGATTTCAAAGATATAATTAAATACAAAATGATCGATTCATTTCCTTTAAAAGCTACGTTTTCTAACCCGATAGCTAAAAGTTCAAAATAATTGGGCGCTCAGAGGGTTAAAATATTCGCATCAAAATTATTTTCAAAAGGAAACAAAATTCAAGCATACGAGAAAAACTAAGTCTGCTTTGATGAATTTCAAATTACAAATTGGCATCATGAGCTGTTGTTTGAGAATAATTAGCTTCCCCCCCCATGTCTGACACATGATATGTACCTGTCAGGAAGACTGTTAGGATCCTGCGTTAGTGTAGAGCAGCAATTTTTGGAATGTAACAGAGAAAGAACGGAGTATCGCCATTACTAGCAAATGGATTTTTGGTAGTAAGGGATTGTACCATCGTCCAATTTTTAGGACAGTAGAAAATGCAAAGAAAAATGACCTTCTAGATAATTGTTTTTGGCAATGCTTTTTTACTGATATAAAAGTATAGAATATTACCTCAATAAATTTGTATGTTTTTCTAGGAGCTTAAAACTTTAAAAAACATGCGTGTTGAAAATGTAAAAGAAAAATTCTGCAAAAATCGTCATTTTAAAAATCCAACATTAATTGAAACTTGCGATAAAGACAAATATATAGTTAAATGACTTTTGAATAATAAATCATCTTTAATTTGAATTAAAATACTCAAAATAATTAATATAAAGGCCACTTATATGTGCTATCCTATATTCAGGACGATGAGGAAATATGGGTTGAATCTTTACGGACCCATTGTAATTGTGGGTTGTCTTTGGACTATCTTCTGTTTTAAATGTAGAATTTCAACCATGGTCGTGATGACTGTTGTATCTAAAGTGGGAACGGGGAAATTTTTTTTAAATTTAGAAACATCCTACGGCTTCGCTAGCAGCGGGAGCTGGAACCTAGTAGCTTCGCTTGCTCAATGAATGGTAGAATAATTTTTCTTAATTAATCGCATTGACCAAACTTCATTGGTAATTATTCTTAACCAATTAATGCGATGAATTCTCATAAATTATTCGCTTTAGCCGGCTTATTTGGTTATAATGAATAATCACCGATTATTATGCATAATTACCCCATTATTATTCTCAATAACCTATTATTCGCATTGACCTTATCATAATCATGATAAAATCTTATGAAAGTTCTTTTTCATAAGATTTCAGATGCAGATTGTTACAAAAATTTTAGTAAGGAAAAGTCAATGAATGTTATGGAAAAATGTATCTAAATTAAAATTAAGTAAGTAAATGAATTTTTCAAATATTTGCTGGAGTGTAGCAGTTTTATAGCACCAATAAACTAACCGTCACTACCTAGTATACTTTTGAGGAATCAGTAAAATATGATGGTTTTATCGATAAAATGATATGTATTGTAAAGATACCTCAAATACCCTACGGATATGAACCCTAAATGAGAGAAATTTTTCTTGTCTTCATATGCAAAGTCCAAAATAAAGATTTTCGAAGTGAAAAAATGAATGAGAAGTTGCTGTGTTATATCCCTTATGAGAGTTTGATCAGTGAAACTTGCATAAAATATTTCTGATCAACGTATTTTGCATTAAAAATATCTGATCAGTGCGATGTTATTTTAACAAGTCTAGTCTATTTTTAACAGTGAAAAAAGTGATTTCACATATGCATTGATTATGCAACGTACTGGACTCAAGTCTTAACTACAAAAGCACGCACAGCCATAGAATCAAAGATAAATATTTAATAACAATACCTATACTGAAAATGTATTTATAATTTTTCATTAAACGGTAATAAATTTTTAAAGATTAGTGACGACAGAACATCAAATGACTGAATGTCCGCGGTCTCACGCCATTGATTGAGTCTCTACTCGCATTCATCTGTGGTCTCGAAAACCATTCATATTACGGTTAGGAACAAATCTGCAACAATCACAGAATTGCCATGCACTATTTCACAGTTCATCACTAAACACATCCGGTCATTTGATCACCAGAATCCTTCTGCATATCTGGAATGCAACTGTAAAACAACCGGGAAGCCAATTAGCATAACTTCCCAATGGGGGAGCGGTTGCATTGATATTGCACACGAATTAAATATAAAAGATAAAACTGTTTGTAACTTTTTAATTAGAACTAATTAATTACTTTTAATTAAAATAAACTTTATTTTAGTTACAATTTTTTTTAAATTGAGTTGTAACTATTACAGAAATTAGATCGCCATTTATGTACAACAATCAAAGCTGAAATTACTATTGCTTAGTTAGAAATAACTAAAAAATAAGCATCTCAAAAAAGGGACAGTGGTAAATAAAGGATCAAGGATTGCTTAAAAAAAAGGAAAAGAAGAAACACTTTACAGACTGACTTTTTACTTAACACAAAAGCAACAAAATAAAGAAGTTACACCTCCGCAAGATATAAGAAAATAGACATACATAAGTTATAAGAAAACACGCAAACAAATA
Organism: Araneus ventricosus; assembly: GCA_013235015.1. NCBI lineage: Eukaryota > Metazoa > Arthropoda > Arachnida > Araneae > Araneidae > Araneus > Araneus ventricosus. Next base: position 89,451 of record BGPR01003200.1, read on the forward strand.
TAAAGGCTGGATACACGGAAAGCAAATGAAACACAAACAAATTATAAAGAAAATAATAATAATAATGAAAACGATCAAGTGGTAACAATTTTTGCTTAAGCGATATTGTACGAAGGGACCTGGAAAAGAAAGAAATAAAAATAGTGTTCATTAATAGACTCTTTCGATTATGGAAAATTTATGGTCCTTTCAAGAAATTAGATCAATACATATAATTTCTTCACTTCACGCCTTATAGTCCTTAGACAATCTAACGTTCACTTCACTATGCAGACTGACACATATCTATACTAATAATAAAGGAGAATGTGCTTGTCTGTCTGTCTGTTTCTGCTTGTATGTGTGTGTGTGTTGGCGCTCTACAGGCCAGACCGCTGGATCTAGAGCTACGCACAAATATACTTTGGAGGATGGGAATGTGCATCTTAGAGCCCGTTTTTTGAAATTTTATTCCATTAAAAGTTAAGCGAAATTTTGGCGTTTTTCCTTAATAACTTTCGAAAACAATAATATAATATCATTTTTACACCATCTGAAAGCGCAAATAATTACCTTTACAATGATATCAATTAAGTTGCCGTACAATTTTCCTCTAATTTTAATAAATTTTTAAAACCATTTATTGGCATAATTTGCAATAATACTTTTCATTGTTGCAACGTAATTCAAATCGTTTTCATTGTGTTAAGATATATTTATTTGCGTGTTTCTCTTCCCTTGTTGAAATCTAAGGTAATATTTTAATGTTTAATGATATGTTTTAATCAGCATATTTTCAACCAGCTAACATGCTGCTGCAAGAGGAATAAGAGAGTGAAATTCATGCCGACAACGTGCAATTGTATGCCAGTCAGCTACCCAACTCCATTAGGGATGTTCATGTAGACAACGAACAGAATAGGTGCAATGTTACTGAAAGAACATGGGTTAAACTCCTATCACAATTTTAAATTTATAATTGCTTTGTTACGGGAACCATGAATATCATATTATACACAAGACATTCAATTGAAATTATATTACTGGCGAATAAGCTAGTCGCCGAAGGCCGCTAGTATTTTAATATGTTTGACAAAGTGGGATTATATCTACCACCCTTCAATATGATTTGAACAGTCTTATGATTCGCTGACCAGACAAGAAAAAATTTCCACTCTCTAATATCTAGATGAACTTAGAATGCAGTTTCGAAAATCTGGTCACTTTAAGATTTGTATTACAGGTGATCGAAATCTTATAGCAACATTTTAAAATTGAGATTCTATTGGAGAGGCAAGAGTGTTCTTCACTCCTTTTTCGCGTCATTCGAAGATCAGCTGAGTGATTGCATTCGCTCACTTTCAGGGATATTTGTTCTTTTCTTCTCATAATTACAATAGATCCAGCCTGTCATATCTAGGGTGTTATAGCAGGACAAGTAAATAAAACTATCTACTGGATGATTGGATGGTAAACAAGTTACAGGGATATTTGTTCTTTTCGTCTCGTAATTACAATAGATCCAGACTGTCATATCTAGGGTGTTATAGCAGGACAAGTAACTCAAACTATCTACCGGCTGATTGGATGGTAAACAAGTTACAGGGATATTTATTCTTTTCTTCTCATAATTATAATAGATCTAGCCTGTCATATCTAGGGTGTTATAGCAGGACAAGGAATTAAAACTATCGACAGGCTGAGTGGATGGAAAACAAGTTAGTCCTTTAGAGGGATTGAAACTCTAATGGCCTTGTCTATGACATTTGTACCAGCCTGTACGCCGAGAAAAAATGCATGAAAGGGTGCCCACTTATATAAGGGCCACCCCTCTTAACTTCAGAAAGACGGTAACTATAGTCATGAAAGTAGTGTCCAGATATAGTAAAGCGTCTATGCGCTATAGGAGGAGACCCCTTACAGCGTCCCCTGGTGGCAAACTCCGGATTTAGCGTTCCTATCTCGAAAACCAACCAAATAGGGGTAAAATGTCAATCACAAAGTTGCAGAGCGTTATCGATTTAGTATAAAAAGACACCTTGTACACATTAATACAAAGAATAGAACGCTTAAAATTCACATTTGTTTGTTCGCGTTTTCCGAAATTGTAATATCACAACACATGGACAAAAGGAGAAAATGTTATATTTCGGACAAATAAAATGACCCCATTATACTTTTACTTTTGGGAATAACTGAAACAGTAGGCGTATGGACCTTTCCGCCAACATTGCAGGACTGTAGATGACGCATTACTGCTGCTTATGTTAGCGCACCCAACTATATGCTAAAACATGTGCAAAGTGAAATTCAAACAAGGGCTCATGTCTGTATTGCAGATGACGGAGACAACTTTGAAGGCCTAAAATTAAGGTATCTTGTGATAACTAATTGTTTTTTTCTCTTTGTAAACTGTTGTCTGACGCCACAGTTTCGGAAACCTAGAATAATGAAATGTGCATTTTGAGATTTCTATTTTTAATATTAATATGCACAAGGCGTCTATTTATACTAAATCAATAACGCTCTATAACCTTTTAATTGACATTTTCCCACTAATTTTTACCGTTTTCGAGATAGGAACTCTAACTCCGGAGTTTGCCACTAATTTCTCCAGTTTATATAAGTTTTGGGTTTTTTCATAAGTTTAATCCATGGCGGAGGGGAGAATTTAAAGTTGTTCGGGGTATGGCATTCGCATGGGTTCCCAACGCCCTGTGGTGGAAATTGTTGTACTCATTCACACTGCACCCACCCAATTGGTAAGATCACCTTGAGGTTATAGGCACCAGGGATGTGGGTGGCGTCATGTCATGTAAGGGGTCTCATCGCATAGCGGATAGACATTTTACTATATCTAGACACTACTTTCATAACTAGAGTTGCCATCTTTCTGAAGTTAAGAGAGGGTGGCCCTTATTTAAGTGGGCACTCTGTATATATCATCCATTATGAAAAGCTTGACTAATTAATTGTGAGAAGTATAATTTGTACAAATTTATCTGATAGTTTTTTTGTACAAATTAAATTTAATCAATGCAATTTCCATAAATTTATTTGATTATTGTTATGCGTACATATTTGATCAAGGTAATTTGTGAAAATTAATCTGAGCGGTGTAATTTATAAAATTTTTCATTCTTTCATTTTTCAGGCACCAAGAAAACAGGAAACAAAACTTCAGCAATTGTGGGAGGTATTCTTGGAGCATTTCTGGTAGTGGCTATTATTGTTTGCATAATCCTTTTTCGAAGGTAGATTATTTCTATTTCTTTTGTTGTAATTAACATTCAAATTAATGTTTCTAAAAAATTAACTTGAAGGAAGTAAACTAAAAGTATTATATTAAGTGATATATATATATACTTTTTTGAAAATAAAGATACACATTTTATTTTATAATTTTGAAATGACAAGATAATCGAATTGGTGAGAAGTTTATAATATTACAGTGTCCTTCATAAGTTCTCTCGAGATTGCCTTATGTGTGTTTCGAACAGTATATCGTCGACGTTCTGGCAAAAGTGGCTGAATCCATAAAATATTTTTGATGGACTGTTGCAGTCGATTAGAATTTCCATTTAATGATTTCGTGATATAAACTTCTTTTCGAAACAACAGTAAACCAACCGTAGGAGCTAGAAATCTACAAAATAAATTTTACTATTCATCATAATGACTCAAAATTAATTTAGTTTAAATTGACTATGTCTCAAAACTATAGTTTTGGATTAAATGACTTTTGCTTGAACAAATACTATATGGAATGTAGGTTTTACAGTGAATGGAATTAAAAATTTAAAAATCAGCTCTATAGTTGATGGTGGTATAAATTGAAAGAATAGATTTAAGGGAAAGTGGTTAGAGCATTTGTACTAAAATGAATGCAAATGTCTGTGGTTTTTAAAAAGGATAACTTAAAGTAAAGAAAAAAAGTTGCTGAACTTCAAGAAACCTTCAAATTAAAAAAAAATCAGCATTTTATAAAAAAAATTAAATAATCTTTGAATGAATGGATTATATAACTAAAAACTAAATGAAACATTAAAGCAATGATGGGGGATCCAACGAAGCGCACGGTATCACGTGCCAAAATCTCCGATTCATGACAAACAACCTGACGGCCTTGTTTCGAACCTGAATGCTTGGATGCGAGAATCCATTCCTGATTGTAGTGACCTCGACCTGACGAGGAATTCGCTTCATGCCTGGTAGTATAAATGATTGGATGTTTCTAATTCAGATATCGCAAAAATAAAATTCCAACCGATTAAATGAGAATAAAAAATGAATAAAAATTTTTAATTAATCTCGTTATAAGCTTAAAAATATATGCTGGTCTGTAACAAACGGGGCCAATCCCTGCTCGCATGAGACATATCAAATGTGCGACACGAATTTTGCTTAAACAGCTTGCGCAGCTTCCAAGAGGAAAAGCTTAAGATGATATGGATAAAGACGTTAGGTGACATGGACAAATATTTTGTTCATAACTTTTACATCACAGGAATTGATGTCAAAATAAAGTTAAAAGCGATTCGCTTGAGTTCTTCCATGGTAGTAGCTATTATTTTTTATTACTCGCTAGGAAATAAAACTTTTTCCTTACACAAAATAACTTGAAATTAGTTTAAAAGCCTTATCAATCTGTAGCAGGATTTTTAACATGTTTATTCTTTTCTATTACTTATCACGGAATCTGGAAAATACTTCCATTAACCAGTCAAAAATGTTGTGTAATGCTACTTTTATGTAAGGCAAATAGTATTTGTAAAGATTAAAATTAATATTTTCTTTTAAAAGTTTCTAATATGCGTTCAAAATAATCATGGAAAGTGGTACTTTTATGAACAAAAAATTCTACTGCTAAAGTAATGGTAGAGTACTCTCTGTGAGGGAATAATACTAGAATAGGAATTACATATAGATGACAGGATTCTAAAGACTGTAGCAAGAAAAGTTTTATTAATTTTTCATCAGACAAAAAGATTTTAGTGGTTAAAGAAAATCTAACATTCAATATGTTAATTAAATCATACAAATAATAACACAGGTGAAACTTAGTTGACCGAATTAGTAAATATTCTTATAAAGTAGCTAAATATTTAGGATATATTGTAACAGTCAGTCATTTTAAATCTTGGTCACCAATTTTGAGTGAACATGATTTTCCAGGTGTGAAATCTTATAGTACAGTAACTGTGAATCTTAAAACATTTCGAAGATTAGCGTAAATCCTCATATTTTATAAACTATAATGTTCATTTCATAAGTTATAACTATTAGAATAAATATATTTAATAATTAACAAAAAATTATTCATAAGGATCAATTTTATGGTTGCCGAAAACAGTAAAATTATTTAACAGCTGATAATAAATTTTCGGAAAATGAAAAATAATAACTCAGAGAAGTATTAACAATGAATGGATTTTTTCAGGCTTCAGAAGCAAAAATCAATTGATGATACAGAGGAATATGTGCGGCAAAGAAAACGAGGGCTAGCTTCTGAAATGGTAAAGTACTAAAATTCACTATTGTGAAAAGTTTTCTGTAAAATTTAAAATGTGCATTTTCGCTTTTGACTTATTGGTATGAAATAATATAATTCTGTTCAGTGCTTTAGTATGCAATTCTAAATATTCTGCCCAAACTATACGCGAAGGACAATTTGGGGGTACGCGAAATCAAAGTCGTTAATGGCGGAAGCAAGAAAACACAAGGGATTAAAAAAAGTTAGAGAACTTTGTTTCTCCAAGTGGATACTTGCTATTTAATAACTATATCACTTGAATATTTCGTTATTACGAAGTATAATTTTTAGCTATCCTTATAATTTAAAACGAAATAATTACAATACTTATTCCATTTGCTTTGGTGTTGAAATAAAAATATTGTAAAAATGGAATAAAACTGTTGTCGCTTCAAGTCCCCCTGACCCAAGATTAGACCAGGTCCATGACACCATGTCGCTCTAACAACTCCACAAGTCCTTTGCCCTCCTCACTCCACAGCTGCCTCGCAGAGGCGCCAATACAGTCAATGATATGGGCAGGAGAAACAGGACAGGAACAAGGGCATGAAGAAAAAATCTTTTCCTTATCGATGAATTTTAAGCTTTTAATGTGTCCACTACGCAACCTGGCCAATGCAGTCTGAGCGTATCTTGTGCCTACGGACTGTAGAGATAGACCAGGACGGTTCCCGGCATACCAATCATGTGTGGGAGGATTTTTCCAAGCGGAATTTGCTTTAGCCTTGTGAATAGAAAATATTTCGGACGTGAAGAGTTCACTAGAGGTTGCAAAAGGAAGAGCACTTCCTTCTTTCGCAAGCACGTCTGCCTCCTCATTGCCAAATACTCCAACCTGGAATAAAACTTAAAATCAAAAATAAGTTCTGCAAATGTTATTAATTCGAGTCATTTTACTTTTCAGCTAACTTAAGCTAACCTTAACGTTATTGCTGACAACTTCTTTGCATAGATGAGAGGTTTGGGGGGGTTGGATATGATAGTAGGGGATACGCGGAAGCATAGAGAATAATCAAGGGGTATGCGAGAGTAAAAAGGTTGGGAACCACTGTCTTAGAGGATCGATTAATTTCAAAGAGTATTTTGTTCATTGTAGAAAAATTAAACCGCAAAATCAGTAAGGCGTCAAAATATAAACATTAGTTATATTGTTGCACTTTATTTTACTCTTTCGAATACGAAGTAAAAAAAGACAAAGTATTGATATTCAAAAAATCCGTAAATCTTTAAGTTTTAGATCTCCCTGAATAAAAAAAAGGCAATTTTGGAATGATCGTCTATCGGTCTGTATGTGAAGGCTGTAACTGAAAAGCGAAACAAACTAGACAAATAAAATTTTGTATGTGGTCTTCATACCACAGTTAATAATCTATACCAGAATTTGGAACTTAAACCATCAAATATTTGTGTATATACAGCTCCATCGCGTGCATATGAACACAATAACTTAGAGACATAATGAAGTAGGAGAATGAAATTTGGGATATGCCACTATCATTCGAAGTTTAGATATGTATCAGATTTTCGACCAAATTCGTCAATGTGTTGGCTATCTGTCAATCTATCTTTAAGTGTACATGCGAATGCGATAATTAAAACAGTGGCTATTAGCTAGAGGAGAGAATTTCAGTTCGTGACCAAACACCAAAATTCTACCAACACCAAATTTCCACTCAAAAATTATTTATTAGTGTCAAAATCTTGTATCAAATACGTCAGCTTATTGACGGTCAGTCTGTTTCTCCGTGTGTATCTCAACAAGATAAATAAAGGAACCCAACGAAATAAATTTAGTATGCTTAATCTAAAGTTTGAGATATGAATAAAAATTTGGACTTGAGTGGTGAAGGAAAAAAGTTCAAAAATACCTACTCGATTTTATTCACTGTAAGAAGATGACAATTGCAAAACTCGGTATATTGAGAAAGTATACGAGAAAATAGAGGTAGAACACCCCTTCTGTTGTCTCATATTATCGCTAATTTAGAATTTAAATGTATTATTCTAAAATTAATTTTCTTTAGACCTGCTCAAACCTTATTTATTTGCTTCTTATTACTCTTTGAGTTCAACATGCTTGGTTTAGACTTTTTATTCAATAATAGCACAGGTGTAACTGTATTGTATGTTTAATGCTCTTTTAAAGAATTTTAAACTCTTATTATTTCCTCAGAGGAAGCATGATCGACGACAGCAAGGAAACTACGACGACGTCGAACTCAGAGAGAACGAGCGAAGACCCGATCGCCAAACCGAAAATCAAAAGTATTGAAAACTAGGGATACTTGACCCTATTTTTACTTTTTCTTATATTTCCCGATTTGTTATCATGATAAAAAGATTTGTTTTTAAGAAGGATAAATGTACTTATGCTACACTGTTATCTTATTTAATAATAAAATAAATATATTTCAAGAAATCGTCTAAGGTCAAGGAATACTTGACCCTACATGCAAGGAGTATTTAAATTCTTTTGATAATTTGTTTGTACGAGAAATTCAGATATTTAGGTAATACTACTGAATTAAAAAAGGTGTTTATTATCGAAAAATATTAATGAAACTAATAAAAAAATTATATGGAATTTATAAAACGCAGTTGCTATTAAGAAAATCTAGTTAATATATTAAATTATTGTAGTCTTTAAATTAAATCTGGTTATTAAATTAAATTAGTTCATAATTTAATAAACAATTAGAATATTGAATTAATTAGATGATAAAAATTACAGCGATGGAACTGGGAACCTAGCAGAGTCATTAGCGCGTAGAAGAATTGCCGGTTTTGGAAAATTAAAAAAAAGAAAAAAGAAAAAAAGAATAGCATCAAAATGAAAAAAAGGGATTTAAAAAATATTGTACATTAAGCTAACAATTGAGAAACTTAATAGACTTACTCGGTTCTTCTAATATTTAAAGGAAAATAAAAGCAAAATAATAAAAATATATTTTAAGACAAAATTCAAATCATGATAGAAAGACGAAATCAACAGAAATGGGGAAAGATTAATTAAAACTAAACAATGACAAATAGTCCGAGCAAAAGATTTTTATTCAAATAATAAATAAATAAATAAATAAAAATAGATTGATTAAATTTCAATTCTTTCTAAAATTCCTACTAAAATACTTATTTGCATTATTTGAAATTATCGTATTAAAAAGAACTTTTATTCATCAAATATTTACTAACAAACAATTTTTAAATAATTATTCTCTATATTTGAGTTTCAAAATTGCTGACAAACTCCACACTCCAGAAAACTGATACCAACCACAAAATGTTCTCGACATCGAAACTGCAAGATCTTCTGATAAGGTTAAGAATCCCTAACTTTTTAGGGTCAAGTATTTCTAACTTGACTTTTTCTAAATAACCTAAAAATTAAACCACTTAGAATTAAAATACCGCATAATGCCATATATCAAATCAAAGCTAGAAGTATGCTTAAAACTCAGAAATATTTTAATTAATCATATATTCAATAGTAAATTCCCTATCCACCGAGGAATGAAAAAGAGAAAATTTAATTTTGTACCCTTAAAATATATTTACCTACACCCCATTACGATGGCTTCTCAGGCTCGAATGAAAATCCCCTCCAATAAACCATATGACCAAAGAACAAGTAAAAATGGACACAAAAATTACCAATTATTTCACAATCTGAGAAAATCACGTAGAGTCAAGTATGCCTAGTTTCCCCTACAATGTTTAGTGTTCAGTCAACCCGATCGATAGCATGTTTTAATTCTAGACCTCACTTGGGGCGATCCACTGATGACGGTGACTACAGAAATGGGTACAGCGGTGTCGACAAAGTGTTCCCCAAGTCACATTCTTCACGGCATTCTGCAGAAGAGGCCAGCCGACCAAGCCAGAGAGACGATGATAAACAGGAACTTTCTCGAAAACCTTTATCAAAGTCATCTGATCATCGGGACATTGAAATGACTGGAGTAAGCGGAATGCAGTACAGCAATAGAGGATATGAGGAAGACTAAATGAAATGAACAAGCAGACTATATTAAGAACTTCTGTGTGTAAATTACAGTTTTTTGAGATTATTTTCTCTTAATGCTGTGAAAAGATTACAAGTATTTGTATTTTCATGGTCTTTCAGAAAGTTGTCGAGTTTTTCATTTTTTATAGTATATACATTTATTGTAATAAGGTGTAATGGAAATAAATTAGAAAGCTTTCTTAAGTTATTTTTGTACTTTGGGGCATTGACTTATGTGTTTATTTATATATACAAAAGTGAAATACCAAGACTCACTCACTCACACATCACGAAATCTCCCAAACCACGAGACCTAGAAACTTAAAATTTGGCAGACGGTTGCTTCTTGGGTGGTGGCGCTCACTAAGAAAGGATTTTTCGAAATTTTAATTAATTAAAAATTACTTTAAATTTTATCGTTTTTCCGGAGAATACATTCGGAGCCTATTATCTCATAAAAACCATTTTTGCATCATCTTAAATATAAAAAATTAGCTTTTCAATGACACAAATCTAATGTCCATGCGATATTTGGTTCAATTTTAATTAATGTTTCAAAATGTTTTAAAACATGAATTGCAACAATGTTTTTATTGTTGAAAATGAAATTCAAGCCATTTCATTATTTAAACAAATCCTTTATTCACGCGCTTTTGCAATTGTTACTGTTGTTATAGTATAAGTTGCTTTATTGGGGAATTATCTCCAAAGCGAAATTTTCACTTTAGTATTCATTGCATCGCTGAAATATTTTATCGCACCTGATTCAAAGTAATATTTTTATAAAGCGTGGCAACAGGCATTTGATTTCAGGTTTTTTTTGTGTGTGCGAGGTAATGATTTTCATCAATTCTTAGCAATTATTCTCATGCCTTCCTGCCATTTTAAAATTCTGAGGTATGAAAACGATTTCAAATTTTTGTGTACTGTAATTTTCCCGCACTAACTTAGGAGCATGTAGTTGCTCAAAAATCATTTTGACATCATCTTAAAGTTAAAAGAAAATTAGCTTTTCAATGCCATTGATTTTATTTCAATGCAATGCTCTGTTTAATTTTAATTAATTTTTTAAAATGTTTTCAAATACAATTTTCAGCGGCGAAACGGGACGGAGCAATGGCGTAGCTCATGGTTCCTCAAGGTCACTGTTCTATTCATAGCACTGAGGGGAAGGGACATTTGGTGATGGGTTGCAATCAAGGAGGAAATGCTGCCCTGTCATAGTTCACACCAGTGTCGGCGAGTCGGGGGAAGGGCAAGGAGGATCAGTCGCCCCTTTCTTCTTTAGGGAAAAAATAAATTTTTATTTCATTTTAGCTGCCTGAAACTAGGAATTACAAGAAAGCAATTGAGTTCCGGAAAACTAAATAATTTTTAATTATATTTTTAAATTTTATTGTCTACCTCCTATACTCCCGGGTCTTTTAGATGTCTATAAATTTTTTTTCGCCTCACTTTTTTTACCCAATCTGGCACTCACTGGTTCACAAGGGTCGTGCAGTATGCTCTGCTTTTGCGACCATATTCAACATTAATCATTCTACCGAGGAATAATAGATGAAATGAGTGACAGTTATTTGAAACGCAGTTTTTAAGTTTCGTTAGCTGCGATGTATCGTACATGCTGGCATTTTAAAATTTACGTCCATTTATATTTTACTATCTCCCAAATACAATAAAATATTCACTTTTTTGTTCATCTTTCCTGAGTTATTGTGGCTGAAACTGCGATGGGGAATGCTATAATTTATATAAAATACAAAAAAAAAACTAATTTAACCCTTTAAGACCGAACCCGCACGATCGCGCGGGTTAGACATTCGCTAACATTTCTGCTTCCTGGAGAGTTGAATTTAATAAATGCTGGAAAGTAACGACTGTTCTAGTTTCCAGAATATCAATAGTAGGGGAGACGGGGGCAGATTTACACACTTTTTAAACTTTTATTCTTCTGTTTTAAGGCTATAAAGTATTTCTTTCATTTTCATTACCAATTAATTAGTTAGACTTTAAGGCATGTAGTGTATATTTTTAAATACTTTAAATTATTATATTTTTGTAATTATGCTATTTTCTTTACCATGATGTCACCTGTGTGAAGCTTACATAGATAATGCCTAACTCTCATAATCGTACGGGTTCACATTGACAAAGGAAAAGCCTAACCCGCACGATTGTACAGGCACGATCTTGAGTTAGAGGGACATGCTACATTTTTAAAATTATTTTTTGCAGTACCAGTAGGATCCAAGGGTGTTTATAAACTAAGAAAAAATTAAATTTAAGGATGAAAATATGTCCGGTCTTAAAGGGTTAAACGGGCGAACTTCGTCTATGATAAAGTGTTTTGTTTACTTCTTTAACATATCTCCTTGAAATTAGTAGACAAACATTTTTACTTTCAAATGAAAGCGGTAATCTACGGAGCATTTTTATGTTATTCATGAAAGTCAGTTAATTGATGCACTATTCATTAAAGATAAAATATTATCACTTGCAATTTAGTTGATCAATACATAAATTTCATTATTTTTTCTTTAGAACGAATCGCTGGTTTTGTTAAAGCCAATTCCTCGAATATAGACAGATACGGTAGGTGGTAAAAATAGGGATTGGAACATGGATATAACTTGCTGCAATTTTTGAAAGATTATTATAACATAAAATTTTAAAGAAATGTATAGATTTGATTTCTTTTCAGCTAATAGAATATATCACATTGATCCTTGAATCATGAGGTTGTTCCTTAAGGCGGTGTGATCAATTTCAGTCAAGGATGATAGGAAATTTTAAAGACTGTTTGAATTTGTCCCTGGCACTATGCTTGCATTTAAGCATATAACTTCTTATCCTGCCTGTTATTATATCATATGTTTTGATTTTAATGCTGAAACTGATATATTTCATGTCGAAGAAGTCGGGCATAAAATTATGAAAAGCAGAAGCTATAGCGTTTGAGCAGAGCAGAGCATAAAGGCAGACCAAGAATGCAAAAAATGCATTTTTATTGTAAAGGTCAATCTCAACTCGAGACATCTTACCTCGCAGGACATCCGGACAGACAGTTCTTCAGAACAGGAACAGAATATAGATAAGAGCAACGCACATACACACAAATATATACAATGCTGCAAGTGGTAAATAATACAGTCAAAAGAAAGGCACCAATCACAGAACAGATCGAACGTCATGAAAATCTGCATGAGTTCTGTGGCGCACTAGAGTACTGAATTTGAACCCGATTACAAAGAATCGCGAGACAGTATGCAGCAGGATTGCATCAATATGCCTGTGCATCCTGCCTGTTATTATATCATGTGTTTCGATTTTAGTGCTGAAACAATGAAATTTTCCTAATCATAGCGAAAGCGTATGTATGTTAAATCTTTCAGATTTGATAATGCTGAGTTCAATGCAAGGATGTAAGAATTTTAGCAAGATGAACTGTTGAAAATATTTTGAAATTTTCTATGAAATACTTTAAATATTTAAATTTCCGATGTATATATACTCTAGTAAACTATCCGTATAATATTAAACAGCAAATTACGTTCTTTTAACTTCCTGTGTTTCAACTTATTAACTTTTGCGCTTTTAATCTTTATTTAAGTATTAACTAGCTACATGGCCCGGCGTTGCACGGGCAATTTTGAATAATGGGATATTCCCGGGCGGAGAGAAGTGAGATCATGTGAGGCCTTGGAATCCATATTTTCATATGCCCGGCTCCGCTTTTTTTCAACAAATATTGTCAATTACTTTCCCCAACAAATGTAAATATTCTTTCAAATCTAGTCTTTTTATTACTAATTTTCATATGCCCGCCTCCGGTTTATTTTTTACACATATTGTCGCTAACATAAACGTTACGTTTCCCCCAAAACATAAAAAATCCTTTGAATCCTATATTGTTTAACCCTTTATGTCCTGACGGGACATTAAAGTCCCACTTTTATCACGCTTATATCTTTGTATTATGACCTTTTTCCTTGGCGGAATTCGCAAAAATACGCTGAAATACGCTAGTTCCAACAGCAAGCAGTAGATAGCAGTTGAAGGCAGGAATTTAAAAAAAATTGTTGATTTAATTAATTAAGTTATTTTAATTAATTAAAAAAGTTTTCTTTCTCTTTCCTGGGGTTATTCTGCCTGATAACTTATCTAATAGTTCAAAGATAAAATTGCAAATTCGCTGGTAAATTAATTTGGGACATAAAGGGTTAATTAAAATTTTTAAATCCAACCTTTTAATAACCTTATAGCCCAGCATTTCTCGGAATCCACATTTTTTCATATTCCCGCCTCTGTTTTTTTCCCTATAAATATTGTCACTAAGCTTCCCCAACAAACGTAAATCTGTTTGGATTCCTCTCTTGTTGAATTAAAACTTTCAGTTCTAGCCTTTTTACTACCTTAAAACAGTTTGGTTTGAATGAAAACGCGAGACCCCAACAAACGTAAACTTTGCGAAACACCGTACGACAAAAAAAAGAAAGAAAAATGCAGGAAAACGATTTTTTTTCAATTGTTAATTAATCCAAACACAGAAGAGCACAGAAGCTGGCTCAAAAAAACCCCAACTTCCGTTAAATAAATAAAAAAATGCAACACCGGATGCGAAAAATAATAGTAGGGAAAAAAAAGAATCCGCCGTGAATGAATTCACCATTTTGCCAATAGATGGCAGCACGTCAATTCATTCATTTTGACGTTTTTAATTAATATCTTTTTAACTAATTGTAATTTCGGAATTTAATTGGCCTAAATGGATCCCTTGGATTATTCCCCATCTTTTGGTACTTTCCGCGTGCTTCTCCGTTCGGCGGTTCGTGAGAAGATAGCCGGACATACATACATACATACATACGTTTGTTTACCTTCGAATTTTAATAAGATAGATTTTACGTGTTATTGTTGTTATTTTTAAAAAATGTAATTGTGTTTCTTCTTTACCTAGTATACGGCCTGCTTATTTATGTAGCTTTAAAAATGCTCCTACCATATAATAGCTTGAACCGAACCCTCCTCTCCCCAAGCTCGAAACCCACATCAACCCTCATTCTACAGGTGGATTATAATCAAATTTCAACATTCGAAAAGCGGTAAATAAAGAAGCACTGGTCAGAATGACCTGATATTTGACCTGAGTATACTCGAAGAAGGGAGGAAAAGTACGGCAGAAGAAAAGAAATAGTTCAAAATTTTAGTAATAGATGGCGCTTTACATGTCATAAAACGTACAAGGGTTGGCGTACCAGTGACATTTTTAACCCAATGCAACGATCATTGCGTGGATTGTATCTTAAACTACCTGTAATGTTCAATGTTCGTGCCTGTAACGGTTTTTTACTGATAAAAATTAATGAATAAAACAATGACTTCCAAGTCATTCGAAAGTTGTGTCACTCTTAATTGAAAGCCATCCCACCACGACAATCTCTTGGAATTTTCAATATGCTGTCCACCTTTTTCTGCCACAAGTTCAAACCGAGAAATAGCATGTTGCACAACAGGTAGAAGTGTATGTGTGATGATGTTTTGAATATGTTGCGTAATGCGTGTCTTCAATTCAGCTTAGTTTGCAATCAGACCACTGAAAACATGTTTCAGATCAACCCAGAGCTAGAAATCACAAGGATTGAGATCAGGTGATTGTGGCCGTTGTTTGTTGGAAAATGACGGCTGAAAATTCTTTCATTTCCCAAATGTATGCTGAGAAGGCGCTTAACAGGATTTGAAATGTTTAGAGGAGTGCCGTCTTGCATGGAAATTGTGCTACCCACACATGCACGCTGATGAAATGGTGGAATGACATGGTTGCGCAAAAGAGATTCATAGCGTACACCATTCATGGTAAAGGGTAACAGGACCCGCAGGACCTATATCTTCGAAAAAGAATGGCCCTACGATAAATCATGCCTGCACCACAAAGCTACTTTTTCAGTATGAATAGTTACTGTTTGATGTCCGAACGGATATTCCTGTCCCCATATTCTGTAATTCTGAGTATTGGCATATCTGAGTATATGGAAATGAGCATCATCTGT